>CAUYQV010117328.1:0-13452 GCA_963574575.1 Galagoides demidoff
AGACATCCTGCTTTCCTAACTTACTCAACACTTACATATTCAGTCTACATGCCTCTAGTCACATAGCCCCTCCAACCCTAAAGTATAAATAACCTCCACAATAAAGTTTGAGACTTCTTGAGGCTGAGTTAATCCAGGACACTCCCCAGCCTACTCTCTCCCCTTTTAATAAGATTATTGTGTTCTCAATTGGGATCGTGGTAATTATAGCCCTAACTCTTCTCCTTCTCAAGCTACTATAGCTCTCTTCTCCTTTCATACGCCGAAATCATAAAGCATCGCCTTTCCCGCCGGTCGGGAAGGGTGACAGTCAATGTGACCCTTTCTCACTGTACCATTGCATGATGTCCCACTGAACCGAGCTTATCAAGAAATGCAATGCTTATGAAAAAGTTCTCAAATACAAAAGGCATTGTCCAGGGTGTGCCTCTATAAGTGCCTCACTAAACTAAAGGATGAGTGCTTCACTAACACCTCATTCCTCATGTTTAATATTTGGGTTTTTACCCTGAAATGACTGAAACCAGTTAATGTAACCCAGACATGTTGTACCATACCAAAGCTTACAGTCAAACTGAATGAGCTTTCCTCTAATAAATTATTTGCACCTGTGACAACCAAAATAAGGAAACCATGTATTCACCAAGGCTGAAATATGTTTTATTTGGAACAAATTTTATATCTCTTATGGAATGTGCTTAGAAGAGGACAAACTTGAAAAACTTATCCATTGTGTCCAAATTTTCATTGTTGGAAACATGCAAATTAGAAAATATAGTTTCAAAGCGGTCACATCTCATGGCAGCGCTAAGGAGTATATTATGCACATCTGTTCTTCATTCCCGTAACATATGCCTTCTAGAAACTGAGACATAACCACACAGAGAAGTAATTGCCAAAAGACAACTGAATTTGGAGCAAGTCAAGCCAATAAGTTGGAGTATGTGACAATTAGTCCAACTGCCTCGTGACAAGAGAAAGTTTAAGAATTTCTGTGGGAGTTCTCATTTTGGTGAAAAAAATTGGTGGTTCTGCAACTCTACCTGCTATGGGCTGTCCAGTTAGGTCAGCTTTTTTCCGCTTGAGATTACTACACAGAAGACACAGATGATCTAGGTGGAACTTCATTGTCCACAGTCATCTCCAGGTGTATATGAGGGATCATCTGAGCCAGATCATCATCACAGCCATCTTGAGTAAGATAGGCAGGTGCATACAACAAAGAACTTGGCAGACTATTTATTTTTTTATCTTCTTAATCTTCTGAGTCCTCATCAGAAACAGGCACAGTAGCATTTTCTGATGGTTGTATCACTACAGCACTTGCTTTATGCTGCCATCTGTCTCTAACAGGTCAGTTATTTCATGTACACTTAGAGTTTGAGGCATCTTGAGACTTATAAATAATTTCAAATAAAAAAGGAGAAAAGGGTATTGTTCCATAACACCTGGCTAATTTTTTCTGTTTTTAATAAAGACAGGACCTCACTCTGGCTCAGGCTAGTCTTGAACTCCTGATTTCAAGCAATCCTCCCACCTGGACCACCATGAGAGCTAGGATTACAGGTGGGAACCACCAAGCCTAGCCAGTTTTTTCAAGTTTCATAATTTGCAACACTATAGGATTTTATATTTTCATGATAAAGATATGTATCTTGAATCTTGTAATTCATAATTCCTATAAGTAAAGGTCTTGCTTAATGCTCCAAAACTGGAACATGAAAAATGTCAAACCCACAGCTAATACAACAAAATAATAGCTTCGGTATTTTCTTAACACAAGACAGTAGCATAACTAGTAGAGAAGTAATAGAAAAAAATTACTAGTATAAGACATATTCTAGTAAAGTTCTATTTACCTGTCTGGATGGCTCTTTAAAATTTCCAAAAGTTTACATCACTTCTTGACAAGCTCCCAACATGCCAGTATCTGCAGCTCTGACTAATTCTGTGTACCACATGACAACATGTATCCTCAGGGGGCAGACATGCAACAAATCACACCTCAACAATGACCTGGAGCAGTAGAATATAAATAACTCCCACATCACTATGTTTTTAATAATGGAACAGGAGACATAAATCAGTTTTAAGGAGATCACATCAACAAGATGTGCAAAGAAAAATCTCAGTTTTTATAAAGTTTTTTGTTTCTGTTTTTGCTTTTGTTTTTTGAGACAGAGTCTCACTCTACTGCCCCAAGCTAACTATGGCATCAGCCTAGTTCACAGCAATCTCAAACTCCCAGGTTCAAACATTCCTCTTGCCTCAGCCTCCTAAATAGCTAGAAATACAGCTGCCTTCCATAACACCTGGTGAATTTTTTCTATTTTTAATAAAGACAGGCTGGTCTTGAACTCCTGATTTCAAGCAATCCTCCCACCTGGACCACCATGAGAGCTAGGATTACAGGTGGGAACCACCAAGCCTAGCCAGTTTTTTCAAGTTTCATAATTTGCAACACTATAGTATTTTATATTTTCATGATAAAGTTATGTATCTTGAATCTTACAATTCATAATTCCTAGCAGCCAAAAAAAAATTAAAGTCTATAATATATTTTAAGTTTATGTTTTTCACCCTGGATATCACAATTACAAAGAAAAATCCTACAACTATTAAATACTGCTTATTGACTTTCTGACTACCTTCCCTAGTCACTATTAAAAGAAGTATGCTAGGACAGGAATGATGAACATCATAGATACTTGGAATAATAGTGTAAAAAAGCAAGATGTGGAACAATTAAATTAAATCTGGAGAAAAAGGAATTGTTTACCTTTAACTGATGCCAAAAACCACAGCAATATTAACATCTATCCTCTAATAACTGCTAGCCACTGTATTGAATTCTTTACATACATTAGCTCATATAACTTTCCCAACAAACCTAAAACATAGAAATGTTACTATGCCCAATTTACAGGTGAATGAAGTGAGACTAAGAGAGGTTAGAAAATTTTTCCAGAGTTATGCAAAAAGTGGCAAAGTTGAAATTCAACCTCAGTCTTGATACTCCCAAGCTTGTAGATTTATGTATGACACTACCCAGCCTTCTAACCACCTACTTTCTTCTCAGCAATATCAAATACTTGTAAAAAATGTGGTATGCCTGGTTGTAAAAGCCAGCAAATCTTATAAATAAGATTATATTTAGAAAGCAGAAGCAATGCCTCAACTCTCATGTGCTGTTTCCTCATAGAAGTAATTTCATTTGGGAGTCCATCAGGTAGGATTAGCTTTGTCTTCTTAATAGAAACCCCCATTCCCAAATAATAATACTTTTATCAACATGTTTCATTTCCTTAAAGTAGAAAAAGTTTAGAGGTACAGAGTCCAGAACTATAGCAGCTCTGGCAGTTCTGAAAGAACTAAGGTTTCGAACATAATCTGGGTTCCATTGACAACATTGTCTCATGGTCCAAATGACTGCTTAAGCATTTGGCCATCAGTTTAAGACAGGAAGAAGAAAGAGGAGGGAAAGAGAGAGGGACACCCCTTATGCAAAGAATAAACATGCTTTAAAAATAAAAAAAACAACTCTGTAGAAGCATCAACACTACACCTTGCATTCACATCTCATTGGCTTAATAATTTTAAGGAAGGTTGACTAAATATAGTCTCTCAGCTAGGCAGACTGCTTCTAGTAGAGTAGAAGAGTTAATAGATTAGCATTTTCTATCACTGAGGGTTAGACACAATTGCTAGTAGGGCATCTTAACATCTTAAGAAACAATCTCTAAGCCAAAGTCATTGGATAAGAGATGGCATCTTTAGATTAGAAGGAACACTTATTGACTCCCTAAGAAACATGCAAAGGGATGCAAATTTCATAATAAAGATTCCATTGCTGGTTTAATAAACAAACATTCTTCCGATCATTTATAATTTAAAGTTTGCTATTTAAATATGAAATATAAGTTTGATACAAATAACAAAGGGCTAATAAGAATAATCTTAAACTATATATATCACATCTGTCTAATTTATTCCATTTCATCTGGCTGTTTCTTGGAAGGATTCCATGAACTTATGGAGATCTCTGGTCTGATGATCAATGCCTGTAATTAAAATTCCCAATCTCATTATCTGTGTTTTCTTTATTTTCTTCATTAACAGATGTTATCTCAGATGCAGCACCTTCTCCTCTACCTCCATTAGCCTACGGTTCAGAAATATATCATCTGGACATACATTTAAACTTGCTCATAATCAAATATTCTTTCTTCTTTCTCTGACAATTTATTGAGAGAAAACCACAGTCTCTACCTATGTTTCCTCTTCCAAAATTTTTCTGTTCCCTTCATGTATCCACATGTGAATTTGTCTTCTCTCATTTATCCTGAGTAATGGTCATATATACTGAAATGTGAAAAAGAAATATTTTATGTGGCTTCATGGTATAGAATGTAAGCTTACAGTTAAAGGTAATAAAAAGGCAGATTTAATATATGACTTTCCTAACCTTTAGAGTTGTCCCATGATGGAGAACACTATCTCAAGGGAAAAGCAATAAACATCATACATAAGTAGACAAAGGTTAAATATCAACTAAAAAGGATACTAAAAAATGAACAATATTGAGTGGAGGGTCAGTTGGTTTCTAAACATTCTTTCCCGTTAAAAAAATTTATAGAAATTGTTTATCATCTTGAGCTAGTTTAAATTTAATATTAATATGTTAATGCTATAAAAATGTGTACAATTAAAGATGTTATCCATTTATTTTATCCACAAAACTATTTATAAGAAGATATAAGAAAAAATTGACTCATATAAAACTTCCCATTTGACCCCACAATCCCATTACTAGGCATCCACTCAAAAGAAAAAATAATAATTTTATCATAAGAACATTTGCACTAGATTATTTATCACAGCTTAATTTACAATTGCCAAGATGTGGAAACAACCTAAATGCTCATCATCCCAGGAATGGATTAACAAATTATGGTATATATATACTATGGAATGCTATTCACCCATTAAGAAATGGAGACTTTACATCTTTTATATTAACCTGGATGGAGTTAAAATGCATTCTTCTTAGTAAAGTATCATAAGAATGGAAAAGCAAATATCCTATGTACTCAATACTAATATAAAGCCAGTAGATGATCTAATTCATCTACTTTTCCCTATGTCTCTTTCAAAGAGAAAAACTATATTCAATTCAAGTTGGGGGCAGGGAAACAAGGGAGAGGGAAGAGAAGTAGGGGGAAAATTGGTGTGCAACCACTTAATGGGCACAGTGGAAGTGTGTATAGCATACCTCCACCTCCTGGGTGGAGGACACAAATACAAGAGGGACTCTACCTAATAAATTCAAATATTGTGACCTGTTTGTTTGTACCCTCACATTAACCTGAAATTTAAAAAAAAAAAAAAAAAAGGAATCCAATACATCTACCAGAAACCAAATTATAACACATTCTGAACAAATGTTTGTGATTAATGGAGATTAACTACATATTAGCCAGCAAAAGAAGCTAGCTCCTGAAGGAAAGCCAGCCTTCTTTAGCCATGTACATATTTGTGTTACCACTATGTTATTCTTATTACATTAATATTTAATAGTTCCATTATGACAGAGTCATGGAACAAACTACAGTTGACCCATGGAAAAAAAAATTAAAAAAAAGAAAAATGGTTAAAAATAGTCATAAAACATAGAAATTAAAGCTACAGTTACATCTGACAATGTGAGTAGATGTTCATGATATTAATATTTAGTAAAACATTCTAATCTAGAATATTATGCACTATACTTTTTATAAAATTAAAAACATAAAAATAATAAAAATGAGCAGTAATATTTAGAAATACTTATAAAATTTAAACTTCTTTTTTCAGATTAAAATGAGGATACATACAATTAGCTTATATAGCTATACTTTGTAAAGTAAAAGTCTGAGTTGTAGTTGTATCCTTCATCCAGGAAGTGCACAATACACCCATGCAATGTACCCATTTGGTGTAGAAATTTGAAGGAAATTAAGTTGCACCACACCCTTCAAATAATAGCTAATTAAACAAAATTTACTGGATATTAACCTACCTAATCAAATTATGCTTGGCTTGCTTGTGGGAGTGCCTGTAGAAAATACCTATTATACAGCAAATTTCAGAGTTAGCATTGGCATAGGGAAGAGAAGAAAAGAGTATTATTAAATAAAGGTGATAATCTTGCACTGACTTTTATTGCTTTTAAGAGAACTTAAAACTTAATCAGCTCTTCAAGTGCCTCCTTATTTACATTAATGACAAAGGATTAAATAGTGGAAGAAAATGCTGAGATCTCTAAGGAAAACTGTATCTAGCCACGTTAAATGTAGTTACATAATGTTACTACAAGATAACAAAGAAAAGGTCAAAGAAAATATGCTGAATGAATTCATCATCCAAAACTATTGAGCAAATAAGCATAAGACAATTTTAAATTCTTCCAAGATTAAAAAAATTCTATTAATCATATCATCAAGTAGATTATGGTCATCCTAAATCTGGACTTTCAGATTTCCATAATTTTACCTTTTTAGAGTTGTGGGTACAAAGAAAGAATGTTTAAAACCCATTTGGAGTTAATACTCCACAGTACATGAAGTACAAAGCAGAATCCGAATAGAGACAAGACCCAGGGATCAGTGCATGTGCAGGACCACACATTTTTCTTTTGATCTCCTTGTCAGTATTATGTCACTTTAGTGAGAAATGAAGCATTTTTTCATAAAATAAGCTATATTTTTACAAAACAAGATAAAGGAGTTGATGCTAAAGAAAATGTGCTTGTGACCTAGAACTTCTCAAAAACACTGTTGAAAATATAACTAGCAAAGAAATTTGCTGAATTTAATTTATGAAGAGAATTAGAAGAACATGAGGCACAGAATGCTGACTCAATTTCATTTTCAAATTGGAAATAGCAGTATTAACATAGTTATTAAGATAAAAACAGCTTGCTTGTATTATTGCAAAGCATTCTAAAAAATTGATATGACATTTAATATTAAAGTTGTCTGTGCTTTTAAGTTTTTTGGTGAAATTTTACATTAATTGATTTCTAAAATGGTTTCATCTATACTGCATCAGTTTGCTTATAGAAACCTCTGAACTAATGTTTTGAAGGAAGTGTATGGCAATTATCTGCACAAAAATAAAAGGCTCGGTCTAGACTCAGGGATATTGTCTGATATGAAGAGAGCATACAGTAGCAGAAAGAACAATGAGTTTTGAAGTTAAGATGTGAATCTTGGTGTGTACTAGTATGTGAAATTACCAAGATAGTTAATCTTTCAAAACTTCACTACACTCATATGGAAAAGTACAATAATAATACTAAGTCAGCCTGTATATCTATATCCAGTGAAATGCATGGAATATAGCAGGTGGTCATAATTGACAGTCATCTGCCCCTCTTTCCATCACTACCAACAATAGGCTTTCAATTCTTGACAAACATGAGACAACCAAATGATAACTTTTGACACAAGAAAATAATACATGGGAAACCTCCAGTCCTTAACAATTCCCTTTACTCAAGATACTATTAAATTATATCATTAAATTCAAGTTATTTTTAGACCATTTAAATGCATAGCATATTTCTGATAGAGAAAAAAAATACTGAATGAGGGAGCAGAGCAAACAAAGCCACAGTTTAGGATCCACAAAAGGGGAAGGAGCTAACGAATAAGCAGAATCTGAGAGAATCCCCAGGAGATGCTGTGAAGGCAAGAGTCAGAAGAAAAGGTTGAGTGTGTTTAAGTGCTATGAACTAAATTCCTTATCACCCTCAAATCTTCCTTCCTAATCAGAGAATAAGGTGAAGTCAGATATTAAAAAGGGATGGGAAATTTACTTTTTAAAGGAATTCATTGAACCATCCATGAAGAGTGAAGGCAAGTAGTATGAATGTTGGTGTTCCAGGACAAAACCTTTCTACATACTGGCATTTTGTCTTAATGTTATAAACTTACAAATTGACAAGCTCACAAAGCTATATAGAACTCCTAGCTTATTTTTCTCATGCCTTGCTTTAAAATACAATTGGATAGCCAAGTGACACCAGAAAACAAAAGGAGTATGAATTTGTTTCCTCAGAGAAATATAAAGCAATATTGCATCCAGAAAATAAGAATCGATATCTCTGAAAAAAAAAGAACAAATATATCATCTATAAATATATTACATCACATAAATAAAATCATAAAAAAAGACCCCCCCAAAAAAAGAGTTCTTGGATAAGAAAATTAAGAACATGATTACTAGAAGAGTGGAGCTGGAAGTAATCAGGAAAGGACACATAATTGGAGCAGCTGCTCACACCAACCCCTTTCTAAGACAGTCCCCACTTGCCATGGGATGATAGTCCACTGTCTTTGATTGGCCTAAGTCCTCACAACCTCAAAAAAACAAGGTTTCCCTCAGCTCCACGAGTAGAGATTATGAATCAGTTTGATTTTTAACCCTAATCTTCCTCTCCAACTTTTCTTCACTGAAACTGGAACAAGCCAGCAACCTTCCACAAGGCCCCAGACCAATTAATGCCTTCAAGATATGGGGATGATATCTCTTAATCCCAATGAGAATGGCCCACATCACAAAGCGCTCAAAGTAATACATGAATGTGGAGAGAAAGGAACACACACACACACACACACACATTCTTGGTAGGACTGCAAACTAGTACAATATCTATAGAAAATACTATGGAGATTCCTCAGAGAACTAGAAGTAGACCTACTACTTGATCCTGCAATCTCACTACTAGGTATTTACCCAAAAGAAAAAGAGACATTTTATCCTGAAGACATTTGCATTCACCACTGCAAAGATAAGGAAATAACCCAAGTGCCCTTCAATACATGAATGGTTTAATAAATTATAGTATATGTATACCATGGAATATTATCCAGCCATAAAAGATGGCAATCTAGTATCTTTTGTAACAACCTGAATGGAATTGGAGACCATTATCCTAAGCAAAGTATGGAGACTGAGGTTAGCAGGAAGGGGATGGTAAATGCCCACCCAATGGGGACATTACAGTTGCATCACACACTTTCCAGGTGAAGGACACACCTACAATTTGGACTTTAACCCTCTAAAAAACAAACTATGTAACCTAATCATATATACCCCCACACTAATCTGAAATTTAAGTTATAATAAATAAAAAGTTATATTAGGTCATAAATACAATTAACTTTTTAAATAAGGTACTAAATTTTAAAAAAGATATAGGTAGTATATACAAGTAAGAGAACTTTAGGAACAGTAGGACCAAGAACACAACACAAACCTTAGTAAGAAGCAAATCCTAAGGAGCAGTAGAAGAAAGCATGGACTTGGGGTGGCTGTAGGTTCCATGTGATTTGAGGGCATGTGAGACAGTAGCCTGCCACTTTTCTCAGTATTGCAGATCTCAGAATCTGGAAGTGAACATTGTCTAGCTGGACATACAGCACTAGTAGAAAATGTGGGACCCCAGGTTTGGTTCTCAAGAAATTTAATTGTACAAGAAAAAAAAAATCATATGCCAATACAGGTTCACAAAATGATGGGCACACTGATCCAGAAAATAAGTAAAAAATAACAGGAATGGATATCTATGCAACTGATAGGCAACTGAAGGTTATTTGTGGTTTATCACATATAAATAATTGTCTATATAAGATAAAATACATGGTCTTCTTTCCTAAGACAGTGTTAGCAAGATGGATAGAGATTTTCCTTCTTTTCTTTCTCTTACTCCCTGTATTTTTTTCTTATTAAATCATAGCAGTGTACATTAATGCAATCATGGGGTACAATGTGCTGGTTTTATATGCAATTTGAAATATTTTCGTCAAACTGGTTAACAGGGCCTTCACAGCATTTTCTTAGTTATCGCATTAAGACATTTATATTCTACATTTAGTAAATTTCACATGTACCCTTGTAAGATGCACTGTAGGTGTGGTCCCACCAATTACCCTCCCTTTACCCTCCCCTCCCCTTCCTCTCCCCTTTTTCCATATTCTTGGGCTATAATTGGATTATAGCTTTCATATGCAAGCTATAACTTGGTTTCATAGTAGGGCTGAGTATATTGGATACTTTTTCTTCCATTCTTGAGATACTTTGCTAAGAAGAATATTCTCCAGCTCCATCCATGTAAACATGAAAGAAGTAAAGTCTCCATCTTTCTTTAAGGCTGCATAATATTCCTTGGTGTACATATACCACAATTTATAAACTTATTCATGGGTCAATGGGCACGGGCTTCTTCCATGACTTGGCTATTATGAATTGGAGTGCAATAAACATTCTGGTACAGATATCTTTGTTCTAATGTAATTTTTGGTCTTCTGGATATATACCTAGTAGAGGAATTGTAGGATCCAATGGCAGGTCTATTCTTTTAGGTCCCTAAGTGTTCCCCAAAGACCTTTCCAAAAGGACCATATCAGTTTGCATTCCCACCAGCAATATAGAAGTGTTTCCTTTTCTCCACATCCACGCCAACATCTCTGGTTTGGGGATTATGTGATGTGGGCTAATCTTACTGGAGTTATATGATATCTCAAAGTAGTTTTGATTTGCATTTCTCTGATGATTAAGGATGATGAGCATTTTTTCATATGTCTGTAGGCCAAGCCCCTGTCTTCTTCAGAGAAGTTTCTCTTCAAGTTGTTTGTCCACCCTGAGATGGGATCATTTGTTCTTTTCTTGCTAATATGTTTGAGTTCTCTGTGGATTCTGGTTATTAAGCCTTTGTCAGAAACATAACCTGAAAATATATTCTCTCATTCTGAGGACTGCTTGCTTGCTTTACTTACGGTATTATTGGCTGTGCAGAAACTTTTTAGTTTGATCAGGTCCCAGTAATGTATTTTTGGTTTTGCTTCAATTTCCCAGGGGTCCTCCTCAGAAAGTATTCTCCCAGGTCAATTTCTTCCAGTGTTTCCCCTGTACTTTTTCCAAGAATCTTTATTGTTTCATGTCTTAAGTTTAAATCTTTAATCCAGTGAGACTCCATCTTAGTTAATGGTGAAAGGTGGGGGTTCAGTTTCAGTCTTCTACATGTCACCAGCCAGGTCACCCAGCACCATTTGTTGAATAGGGAATCTTTTCCCCATTGAATGATTTTAATTGGCTAGTCAAAGATCAAATAACAGTAAGTAGCTGGGTTCATCTCTTGGTTCTCTATTCAGTTCCATACATCTACTTCTCTGTTTTTGTGCCAGTACCATGCTGTTTTGATCACTATTGATTTATAGGATAATCTGAGGTCTGGTAGTGTGATTCCTCCTGCTTTGTTTTTATTTCTGAGTACTGTCTTGGCTACTTGATGTTCTTTCTGATTCCATATAAAAGGAAGTATTATTTTTTTCAAGATCTTTAAAGTATAATGGTAGAGCTTTAATAGGGATTCCATTAAAATTGTATATTGCTTTGGGTACTAGGGACATTTTGACAATGTTGACTCTTCCCAGCAATGAGCATGGTATGTTTTTCCATTTGTTAACATCTTCAGCTATTTCTTTTCTTACAGTTTCATAGTTCTCTTTAGAGAGATCTTTCACATTCTTTGTTAGGTAAACTCCCAAATATTTCATCTTCTTTGGCACTACCGTGAACAGAATAGAGTTCTTGACTATTTTTTCAGCTTGACTATTGTTGGTATAATATAAAGGCCACAGATTCATGAGTGTTGATTTTGCAACCTGAGACATTGCTATATTCCTTGATTACTTCTTAGAGTTTTGTAGTAGAATCCCTGGTGTTTTTGAGATAAATAATCATATCATCTGTGAAGAGTGAAAGTTTGATCTCTTCTGATCCTATGTGGCTATCCTTGATCACCATTTCTTGACTAATTGTGATGGCTAACACTTCCAGTACAATGTTAAAAAACAGTGGGGACAATAGGCAACCTTGCCTGGTTCCTGATCTGAGTGGAAACAATGTCAATTTAACTCCATCCAATGTGATATTGGCTGTGGGTTTTTTGTAGACGGCCACTATCAGTTTAAGAAATGTCCCATCTATACCCATTTTCTTAAGTGCTCTGATCATGAAAGGATACTGGATATTATCAAAAAGCTTTTTCTGCATCAAATGAGAGAATCATATGGTCTTTGTTTTTTAATTTGTTTATGTGATGAATTATATTTATAGATTTATCTATGTTGAACCAGCCTTGAGATCCTGGGATAAAACCTACTTGGTCATGATATATAATTGATGTGCTGCTGGTTCTGTTTGCTACTATCCTGTTGAATATTTTTGCTTCAATATTCATTAGAGATATTGGTCTATAATTTTCTATTCTTCTTGGGTCTTTTCCTGGTTTCGGGATCAAGGTGATGTTTGCTTCATAGAATGTGTTGCATAGTATTCCTTCTTTTTCTCTATTTTGGAAGAGGTTGAGTAATACAGGTACTAGTTCCTCTTTAAAGGTTTGGTATAATTCTGATGTGAAGCCATCTGGTCCTGGGATTTTCTTTTTAGGGAGATTTAGTATAGTTAATGCTATTTCAGAACTTGATATAGGCCTGTTTAACATTTCCATTTCATTCTGGCTAAGTCTTGGAAGATGGCATGAAGAATGTGTATTCAGTTTTGTTAGGATGAAATGTTCTGTATATGTCTGTTAAATCCAAATGTTGAATGGTTAATATTAAGTTTAAAATTTCCTTGCTAGCTTCTTTTTGTAGGATCTATCCAACACTGCCAAAGGAGTGTTAAAATCTCTGACTATAAATGGTGCTGGAGAAAATCAAGTTGCTCATGTCTATTAAAGTCTCTCTTATAAATTGAAGTGAATCTGGTTGAGTGCATAAACATTAATAATCAAAATCTCATCATGTAGAGTGTTACCCTTAACAAATATGAAGTGACCATCCTTATCTTTTGTTACTTTTTTTTGGTTGAAAGCATACTGTATCTGCAAATAAAATTGCAACACCTGCTTTTTTCTGATTTCCATTTGCCTGAAATATAAATGACCATCCCTTCACCCTGAATCTATATTTATCTTTTAAGGTAAGATGAGATTTTTGTACGCAGCAGATAGCTAGCCTGAGTTTTTATATCCAGTCAGCCAACCTGTGCCTCTTTAGAGGACAATTTAAGCCATTCACATTAATTGTAAGTATTGATAAGCCTGGTATAATTTTGGGTATCAAGTTTTTCAAATGTCCAGTAGATATTTTTAATCCTTTTGCCACTGTGGAAGCTGGAATTTTATCAAAAGTTTCTGAGTGGAGGCGGAGCAAGATGGCGGAGGAGATGCACCCCTGAGTCTACTCTCCTGGTGGTTTCAGGTGAGAGTGGGCTATTGGATCTTCTCCGCGTGGTGTCCTTGCACAGATAAGCAGTGCAGGGCGTGCAGCAAAGAGGTGTATTGCTGGATTGGAAGAGTAGTCCAGACTACGGTGTCAACCAGAAAAAAACCTGGGCAGCAGC
>CAUYQV010117332.1:0-20282 GCA_963574575.1 Galagoides demidoff
TGTCTTTATTTTTAATTGATAAATAAAAGAAGAAAAGAAAAGATAGACGAAATAAAGAAGGAAGGAAATCAAAGAAAGAAAAAGTAAAGAAACAAAAGGCGTTCTCGCCCCCCCCCCCCATCCACCCCTGCACATAATTGGGAACTAATTTTCCTTCTGTCTGGCTTCAGAAACACAATGTCTCGATTTCCGTGAGAGAGACCATGACTATTCTTTAACTGCTTTCACGTCAGCTTTTTCCTGATTTGAGAGGTGGAGTTAAGTGTGAACGGCTTAAGAATGCACTGTTTTCTATTTAATTTGGCTGCGGAAGATGGAATTCATTGAGCTCCGTCTGTTCAAATGAACTTTAAGCAACAGCAAGCAAAACATTTGTACTTCTCTCTGCACATGCAATAGAAAAAAGTGTTTGGCAAAGGACGGGATGGATGTGCAGCCCGCAGTTACCCAAGGAGGGCAATGGAGAAGTGATAACAGCTCTTTATCTCTTTCTTGGCTCATCTGGAGTGCTAAAGGGTTGTTGGGGGAAAGTGAGCCTCTTTTTTTCAAGGGAGTATTGAAAGAAAGAAAAAATAACCCCTGAGCTCTGATATCTGGAATTCATCTTAAGACTGTGTTAAAAAATGTGCACCACCAATCCCCGCAGCCACTGTCATTAATGGGTGACCACCCTTTTCCCTCGTAACCTAACTGTTAATGCATTTCATTGGTCCTTCCAGAACAATTTGGAATATTATAGAATTTTAAAACATCTGTGGATTATAAATAATTTTAAAGTTCACATTTCTCTTTTGAACACCTAGTAAAGAATACTCATTCTCAAGTAGTTAAATAAGTTATGTGACAAAGGAGTGAATTTAACATGGCTCCGTTGATTAAAAAAAAAAAAAACTAAAAGCCTGATAGTTCTGTTATTAAAATCACAGCTTTTCTAAAACTGTTGACATTTCTATTGAGAATAAAGGGAAGCAATTGCGTAGTAATGCATGATGGTTCATTTCAAATGACCTTATTGCCTAGCCGTTTAAATCATTCATTGCTTTGCAAATGTATGGTGTAATTTGGTGAGATGATTTTCAATACGGTGATGTTAAATTGTTGCTGTTAATGGCACTGAAGTACCATGACAAATACCCTTGTTACCTGAGTCTATTAAATATGCATTTCAAAATATTTTTCTCTTTGCAGAGTGCCTGGCTTCTCTTAGCACTTGTGCACACCTGTGTATCTCCCTCGGGATTCTCAGCTTATGTTAAGGTGACTCAGGTAGCTGATGAGTAAAAAAAGTGCTGTGGACTTTATTCAGTAAGAAAGTTCAGAACTGCTTTTGTAGCCTAAGGGCAAAATGAAGAATCATTTAAAATAAGGAGGGATGGAGCCTGACATTTTGTTCTGGTTTTAACCTATTATGTGACTCTTAAAAATTATTAGGTTAGACTAACTTAAGCTACCAAATAATGCAATGATCATATTGCTCATGTTTTAGGGAGAAGGGAAGTAATTTCAAAATTATATACTTGGCTTTAGAATTACATAGAAAAATACTTATTCTGAGGCTACCTGCCTCTTTATGTAGAATATAATATAAAGATTATACTCTCTGTATGATAATTGAATACTTGGAGCATAAGCATGGATTTGTGGTTCATTAATTTTGAGATATCACCAACCATATTTTATTTTCTTGCTGGCTGTACATAAAACTGTGAATGCTTAAGGCCTTGGATTTCCACTGAGCCAGTCCTTAAAACTGATATTCCCAGGGATTCCATTAAAAGAAAGAAAATGTTAAAATATGTTCATACTGTATACACAGAAGCTTATACATGGAGACAGAAATACATGCAAGGCATATAAATCTTTTTGTTTACATATGCAGCTTTTCTTCAGCAATGATAAGGTGCCCTAGAAACATATACTAATCTTTGTAACACCCCAGAGGATAAGTAGCAAGAATTATTATCTTCATATTGCAGGTGAAATACCTAGGTAGGGGCAGATTAAATGACTGGGCCAGGTCACTAAGTTAGTTATGAAGCTGGAAATAGAACTCCAGACTCTTGACTTTTACTACTTCTTCAGAGTCATTGAACTCCTGAAGACAGACATGCCAAACCCATCAGGATTTGTTCTTCTTTTCCTCACTTGAAAAGTAACCGCTGATGTAAATCCTGTCCCTGTTAAGGAAACCTTGCTGTGTGGCACTAACGCATACGTGATCCTGGGTCCCCGATGGGCAGTTAAGAGGGTACTCTGCCGTTGCAATGAATGAGCTCAGGTAGGGACAGGATATCAGTCAGCCAGTTGCTTGCAGACCCAGCCCTGTGAAGAATTGAAAGTTTCCTCAACTTCCATAATTTCCTTAGTGTTGAAAGTGATTCCATCTGCTTTGTTACTTTAGTTTCTCCTTAATAATTTCAGCTTGTCCAACCCCTTCTGAAAGACTTGGTTCCAATACCTGCTTAATAGTACAAAGTAAGCATTAGCATCACACCCAACCCTCCCACGTATAGTCTCTTCTTTCTTTAATCTCCCTCCCTCCTCCTTTTCCTTCTTATTATTGTTTCTGGCTACTTTGATTAGACTTGAAAGCCAAAGAGTGGCTGGGCCCTCACCATTTCTCTTCCATAGTAGCCGGCTAGCAACTGAGAAGACAGGCCACCATCCGACAACCAGTGTGCTGGTCTGTCCGTGAGCAGTAGCCGGGATAAAATCACATCCAGCCTCTGCTTCTTCCTCCCCACACTGGCACATGAAAGTCTGGTGGCTCACGTCACAAAGGTACTTTGTGCTCTGGTGCTTTTTCTTTTTTTCTGCAGAATGACTCCTTCTAGCATGACTTCACTTTTCTGTTAGTGAGTACTTTCCCTATAAATATGACGGAACAGGTGTTGCTCTGCTGCTAACTGAGTTTCCAGCTGTCCTCCTCCAACACAGACCCAGCAAAATCTGTTGTTTCGTCCTTTCAGGCAGACTAGAGGACCATGGAGCCTGAGATGGAGGTCTTCCTTGCAGGATATGGCAGTCTCGCTGCCAGAAGATGATCGGGAAAGCCTGGCTGGCTAACAAAGACAGGCCTTCAGCGGCTGGGTGTAGTTCCAGTTCTGCATCCCCTTTGGCAGGAGCACAGAGGCTGCTGCAGTGTGGCCAGCCAGCGAAATTAGGAAATAAGGACCTCTTTTATTTACTCAGGCTGCTGAATCATGGGCATTCCTGTCTGCTTGGAGAAAAGTCAGGCGGCTCTACTTTCCACTGAAAGTCTCAGGAGTGTTGGAGACTTTCATCTCCGAGTGTTCACACACTTGTTTTAATGTGCTTTATGGAAATGGTGAAACTCAGCAAGTACAGTTGCTGTAGAAAAACATCTGCACGAACCGTGCACACACTTTTGCGTCTTTAAATAGACTTTTTAGGCTGTGAAGCTGGCTTCCAGCGAAGTCTGTTCGGCAGTAAGAGCTGTAGCTCTTCGAGAATCAGCCTGTGTGAAGTGATAGGTCCAAAAGTTAAAATTTGCCATGGACATGTTACCTATTCACGTGGAAATGCAGGTTACTTGCCATCACACAGACAGACAGTCCCTGTGAGTAGCACTTAGAGAGGAAGGAAGAGAGAAGTTCAAGTTGATTCAGGAAACCAGGGTTGAAAAAATCCTCCATAGTTTCTTCCATATGTTAAAAGAAATTGATACTGTTCAAATCTGTATTCACCATTTAAGCACAGTTTCACATTTTGACTGCCAAGAAGCCCAAGTTAATGGGGCTGGGTAACTCTCCAAGACTTAGGTAGCCTCAGAAAATGCTGGCAGAGAGACCACACTGCAGAAGTTTGGGAGAGTTGGATCTCCGGGAGCATGGACCCGCCCACTGGGAGGCCGGTGACTCCCTGTGTGTCCCTGGGAGGATAGATCCATCTATGATACTGGCAAATGAGTTCATTACAACTTAGATTTGAAGGCAGAAAACAGCCTTTGGGAAAATCTTTATTTTTTAGAAGTAGTGTTCCTTGCTCAAAGTTTTTACTTTCTACTTCTTCTCAATCTCCTCTATCCCTCTGCCCTAAGCTACCCTACTCTGTGACCTCTGTAGGAGGTTTCTCTTTATTTACAAAGACAAATAATATAAATAGGAGCAAGGAAAGAAAAGCCTTCTAGCTCTCTCTGGAGTCCTGGTTGAAAACTTGATCCTAACCTTCAGCTCACATGACAGGTCATTGAAATTTACAAGCTTAAGAAAACAGTTACCTAATAGATATTGTCAGGCATGGATCACAGACAGGAACGTGACTTAAGCACGGTGTTAGGGATTGCAGAATTTTTATAATGGCCCATTGCTCTATAATTCTTTATGTATTTGCATAATAATATATCATGCCTAGACACAATCTGCAATTTAGTACATTTTCAAGCTCAGTTATATCTTTCTAGTCTAGATGCAAGATAAATTCTGATTCTGTTTTCCCCAAATATATATATATAGATATATGAAATATATCTGATCTATATTTTATATATGTGTGTGTGTGTGTGTGCGTGTGTTTGGAAATATTTCAAAATGAAAAGCAGAATTTAAGCCGGAGAAATAAATGTGAAATGTGGTAGATTTTACCTAGCATGTTGAGAAAATTTAATAAATAACTTTTTTTTTTTCAGTTACAGGAAATGTTAGAAACCTTGGTTTGTTTCAGGGATATCACTTAAAGGTGATCTTAATATCCCGAGGGGTGGGGAGAGAAACGTAGATCATTAATGAGTTGTTTTGCTTTAGTTTTTTAACATTGTTTTTCTTAACTGGTGAGTTGAGTTTATCTGCATAGGTTCTTGATATATTCATTTTAAATATAAACCACACCCACCTTTATCCGATCCTTTCTTATGCTGGAAGCGTGTTGGGTTATAAAGTCATATAAATGAGGGTGCACAATCATGCGGTTTTCAACTTGTATGGCAAAGCTTTGTTGCAGTGGGCAGGGATCCAGGAATGGTGTTTGGTTGTTTTCTCAGAGTGAGGGAGTTGCCATCTGGCATTGATAGTGAGATGGTGTTGTCATCAGTTTCTAGATGCAGGAAAGGAATGATCCTCATCTGCTTCCTGTGGATAAGGAAGAGACAATCTAGTAAAATCTTGTTACCTTAAAGAAAGCAGACGTGGAATTCGTTTATATAATGCTCACCAGTTTCTACTTTTATGTTCATTTAGTTTGCTAGCCCACCTTTAGCTTTGAAGAACTGAAAAACTTACATGAGCATACTCTAATTGAGTCCTATTAGGATATTCTAATAGTGTTCTAATTGAACCTATTATTCTATGAGAAACACTTGCTCCAACCTATGGTCCTTACTTGTCTGCATTTATGAAAAATCTTGCTCCTTTGGAGAGTGAAAAGCTTTTAAAATTTCTTCTGATCTTGAATAATAGATTGTTTTGAAAAGCAAAAAAGAAAAAAAAAAACGATTTCACAACCTGTTTTGAGAAGGTCTTATTTTCCACTTGGATGTCAGGAAGGCAAGAGAAATAAGACTGCACATTTGCTAAGAATGTGATTTTAAAAACCACCTAATACAGAGTAGAGCTCCTTTATAGATAACTTGCTAAGTTTATATCTGGCTCTCAGTCTTGTTTGTCTTCTTTTTGTTACTCATAAATCTTTCGGCATTTACCATAATCATTTATCACTTTTCCTGTTTCCAGTTTTTTACAAGTTGCTTTGTCTCTGCTCACCTCAAAGTGCAGGTCCTGTTTAGCTAAGGAAGTTCAGGCTGCAGAAGCTTTTGCAAAAGGAAGAAATGGTGGGCCACCTCTTGAACTTTCCGAACAAAATACACTATTAAAATCTGGCCTTTGTGAAACTCTCATTTTTTCTTGATCCTGGCTGATCCTAGCGACATGCAATATCTAGCAATATCCTTCTAACATTTAATAATCCATTTTCTGGCCTATGGTATTCGAATCTTTCGGTTATTGAAGAAATCCTAGTTGTCTTTCATTACACAAGACATAATTATTATTGTGTTTTCTGTCTTCTTTCATGTGCTTACTTTTTAATATTTTTTTGCTGAAAGCAATAAGGTCTGTATCAATAAGAACCCCCATAAAAGATTTTTGGTCTTCAGAATTGCCTTTTTATATAAAAACAAGCAAAATGCAGAGGGAATTTTTTATTAAATATTAGACATCTGGGTTGACTGCATTAATTTTAAATCATTCCTGTACTATTTCCTCTTTTCATTTGGTTCTTCAGATGCTCACATAGTATGCAAATCATTTTAGAACGAATACAAGAGAAACATTAAATATATTAAAATCTGCATTTTAATAAAATTGTCAATGTGTAATATATACCTTGCTTCTAAGAAAGAATGATAAAAAGTAATAAAACAGTAATTTAGACATAGAACTATTTAATATCTTTTTATATTTTACAACCCAACAAAAAGTAAATGTAGAATAAAAGCTTGGGGCTCAGATTTGAAAATGTCCCACTCCAAGATTCTCTCCTCCATTTTTTCCCCCCTTGAAAGGTTCAAAAGGGTCCACCTGTGTGTGGCTCTTGATGTGGTATAGTAAACTCACTCTTGACTTCTCAACATGTAAAATGAGATCTCTGGCTATTTCTCATTGCAGATGGAGTGGATGTTGAAGATGACCCCACTTGCTCTTGGCCGGCTTCCTCACCTTCTAGCAAGGACCAGACTTCCCCTAGCCATGGAGAAGGTTGTGATTTTGGAGAAGAAGAAGGTGGCCCTGGACTTCCATACCCATGTCAGTTCTGTGACAAGTCGTTTAGCCGCCTCAGCTACCTAAAGCACCATGAGCAGAGTCACAGCGACAAACTGCCTTTCAAATGCACCTACTGCAGTAGGCTGTTCAAACACAAGCGTAGCCGAGACCGCCACATAAAACTCCACACGGGGGACAAGAAGTACCACTGCAGTGAGTGTGACGCTGCGTTCTCCAGGAGCGACCACTTGAAGATCCATTTAAAGACTCACACGTCCAACAAGCCATACAAATGTGCCATTTGTCGCCGTGGGTTCCTGTCCTCTAGTTCCCTACACGGACACATGCAGGTTCATGAGAGGAACAAGGACGGTTCTCAGTCTGGTTCCAGGATGGAGGACTGGAAGATGAAGGACACTCAGAAGTGCAGTCAGTGTGAGGAAGGCTTCGACTTCCCAGAAGACCTCCAGAAGCACATTGCAGAGTGCCATCCTGAATGCTCCCCAAACGAGGACCGAGCAGCCCTCCAATGTCTCTACTGCCACGAGCTCTTTGTAGAGGAGACCTCGCTCATGAACCACATGGAGCAGGTGCACGGTGGGGAGAAGAAGAACTCATGCAGCATTTGTTCTGAGAGTTTCCACACAGTCGAGGAGCTGTATAGCCACATGGACAGTCACCAGCAGCCAGAGTCATGCAATCACAGCAACAGCCCTTCCTTGGTCACAGTGGGCTACACCTCTGTGTCCAGCACAACTCCAGACTCCAACCTCTCAGTGGACAGCTCAACGATGGTGGAAGCTGCCCCACCAATCCCAAAGAGTCGTGGGAGGAAGAGGGCTGCTCAGCAGACCCCTGACATGACTGGCCCCTCAAGCAAACAAGCAAAAGTTACCTACAGCTGTATTTACTGCAACAAGCAGCTGTTTTCCAGTCTTGCAGTTCTGCAGATTCACCTGAAAACTATGCATTTAGATAAGCCAGAACAGGCCCATATTTGTCAGTATTGCTTAGAGGTTCTGCCCTCACTCTATAACCTAAATGAACATCTCAAGCAAGTGCATGAAGCTCAGGACCCAGGTCTGATTGTTTCTGCCATGCCCGCCATAGTTTACCAGTGCAACTTCTGCTCTGAAGTTGTTAATGACCTTAACACTCTTCAGGAACACATCCGATGTTCTCATGGATTTGCAAACCCTGCAGCTAAAGATAGTAATGCATTCTTTTGTCCCCATTGCTATATGGGGTTTCTCACTGACTCTTCCCTGGAAGAGCATATAAGACAAGTCCACTGTGACCTCAGTGGCTCCCGATTTGGGTCTCCAGTGCTTGGGACTCCAAAAGAACCTGTAGTAGAAGTCTATTCTTGTTCCTATTGTACAAACTCGCCAATATTTAACAGCGTTCTCAAACTGAACAAGCATATCAAAGAGAATCATAAAAACATTCCCTTGGCCTTGAATTATATTCACAATGGGAAGAAATCCAGGGCCTTGAGCCCCCTCTCTCCCGTGGCCATAGAGCAGACATCTCTTAAGATGATGCAGGCGGTCGGAGGTGGACCTGCGCGTCCAGCCGGAGAGTATATCTGTAATCAGTGTGGTGCTAAGTACACGTCCCTAGACAGCTTTCAGACTCACCTAAAAACTCATCTTGACACTGTGCTTCCGAAATTGACCTGTCCTCAGTGCAACAAGGAATTCCCCAACCAAGAGTCCTTGCTGAAGCACGTTACCATTCACTTTATGATCACCTCCACGTATTATATCTGCGAGAGCTGTGACAAGCAGTTCACATCTGTGGATGACCTTCAGAAACACCTGCTGGACATGCACACCTTTGTCTTCTTCCGCTGTACCCTCTGCCAAGAAGTTTTTGACTCGAAAGTGTCCATTCAGCTGCACTTGGCTGTGAAGCACAGCAACGAGAAGAAGGTGTATCGCTGCACGTCCTGCAACTGGGACTTCCGCAATGAGACAGACTTGCAGCTGCACGTGAAGCACAACCATCTGGAAAATCAAGGCAAAGTGCACAAGTGCATCTTCTGCGGCGAGTCCTTCGGCACCGAGGTGGAGCTGCAGTGCCACATCACCACGCACAGCAAGAAGTACAACTGCAAGTTCTGCAGCAAGGCCTTCCATGCCATCATCCTGCTGGAGAAGCACCTGCGGGAGAAGCACTGTGTGTTTGAGACCAAGACGCCTAACTGCGGCACCAATGGCGCCTCCGAGCAGGTGCAGAAGGAGGAGGTGGAGCTGCAGACCTTGCTGACCAACAGCCAGGAGTCCCACAACAGCCACGATGGCAGTGAAGAAGACGTGGACACCTCTGAGCCCATGTACGGGTGTGACATTTGTGGGGCAGCCTACACTATGGAGACCCTGCTGCAGAATCACCAGCTCCGGGATCACAATATCAGACCCGGAGAGAGCGCCATTGTGAAGAAGAAGGCTGAGCTCATTAAAGGGAATTATAAGTGCAACGTGTGCTCTCGAACCTTCTTCTCTGAAAATGGCCTCCGCGAACACATGCAGACCCACCTGGGCCCTGTCAAACACTACATGTGTCCCATTTGCGGAGAACGGTTTCCCTCCCTTTTAACTCTTACTGAACACAAAGTCACACATAGTAAGAGTCTCGATACTGGAAACTGCCGGATTTGCAAGATGCCTCTGCAGAGCGAAGAGGAGTTTTTAGAGCATTGCCAAATGCACCCGGACTTGAGGAACTCCCTGACCGGGTTCCGCTGTGTGGTGTGCATGCAGACGGTGACCTCCACCTTGGAACTCAAAATCCACGGGACATTCCACATGCAAAAGACAGGGAACGGGTCCGCGGTCCAGACCACAGGGCGTGGCCAGCATGTCCAAAAACTGTACAAGTGTGCATCTTGCCTCAAAGAATTCCGTTCCAAGCAAGATCTGGTGAAACTTGACATCAACGGCCTGCCATATGGTCTTTGTGCCGGCTGCGTGAATCTCAGTAAGAGCGCCAGCCCAGGCATCAACATCCCTCCCGGCACGAATAGACAAGGCTTGGGCCAG
The DNA here is from genome assembly GCA_963574575.1 of Galagoides demidoff. Classification (NCBI taxonomy): domain Eukaryota; kingdom Metazoa; phylum Chordata; class Mammalia; order Primates; family Galagidae; genus Galagoides; species Galagoides demidoff. Next base: position 9,761 of record CAUYQV010117332.1, read on the forward strand.
AGTGAGAATCTGAGTGCCATGGAGGGTAAAGGCAAGGCAGGAACCCTGAAGACTCGCTGCTCTAGCTGCAACGTCAAGTTCGAGTCTGAGAGTGAGCTCCAGAACCACATCCAAACCATCCACCGGGAGCTGGTGCCAGACAGCAACAGCACGCAGCTGAAAACTCCCCAAGTGTCGCCCATGCCCAGAATCAGCCCCTCCCAGTCGGATGAGGTAACTCGCCTGTTTCATGTTTGCTATTTACCCTCCTCAAGAAACCGTCCCCACTTTATGTTTACACTTGCCACGGCTTTATTTATTGTCATGTGCCAAAAGACACGTAGATTGAAATGCAATGGTTTTTTTTCTCCCATAGCCATTAGCTAGCAATTACTCGCTTCTTGATAAGCAGCATTTTGGCTGGAATGGTGCAAAATAGGACTAATTCCAGTCTCCCTAGGATATTGTCTTCTCTATGACTGAAGAGACCAGCGCTCATGCCAACACCACTGAGATCTGGAATCTCAGCATAGCTTCACCGAGAGTTGCAGTCCCCAGCTATGACTTGTGTGTATGGCACAGAGATAATGACACAAAAGTAAGATACTAGGAGCCAACGTGCTGGCTTAGAGCAAATTAAAAAGAATATATGTATTTGGGCATAACAAATTGGGTCTAAGGGTGTTTTTCTAATACCATGCTGTCAACACTCACTGTGTTTCTTTGTCTTCTGGGTAGTGAGGAAAATTCCTTCTCACAACAGGATTTTTAAAAAGCCTCTATATTTATTAAGTACCACGTGTCTGTTATTCAGTGTAAAGACACGATCCCGGAGTCTTCACTCTCTGTGTTTCAAAATAAATGTGGTTTATTTCTTCCCCTTAGTTTCGGGGTAGTCTTATGTTTTCCTTCCCAGGATGAGCATAAGAAACAAGCCCATTTACAGTGAAACCATTTCCCAACTTAGAAGCTAAGCAGAGGAGGGCTCATTTTCATATTTCTGTATACTTTATCACCTGGTTTTCTAATAGCTCTTTCCACTTTCCTACCTGCCCTTATCTAGATATCCATCCAAATAAACACCCCAGGGAGATGCATCTCCCTTCAGTTTGGGGTTACTGCATTTTCCTTATCTTCTCTCTGCACTCGCACCCTCTTGGAGGCCCCCCGCCTCTGCCTGCAGATAGCCATCAGCCAGCCAGTAGGGGAGAGCAGAGTCGCCTGATACAGAGCCCAGCTTCACAAAATGTGGCATCTGTGTGACAGGCACACTCCCAAACTTTGAAGCTACTTTCCCTTCTCTCCTCCCCAAGTAAATCTGCACTTTTCTCTGATTTGAATAAATGAGACCCTTCTGAACTGAGGGGGACTCCTGGAAGAACATAGTTTTCATAATGACTCACTGCTCGTGTGCTGGATCAAATAGTATCTCTGAAAATAAATGTAAGTGCTAATATGAGATGAAGTTTTCCTAACTTTTTATTTCAAGTATGTTTGAAGCTGTAGCAAAGATAAAGGAATAACACAAGGAACACTTGGGTATTGTGTCTCCATGTCCCAGATTTCTTTCTCTCTCTCCCACCTTTTTTTTCCCTATAATTCACATATAAGTTACAGATGTCATAACATCTTCTAAGAATAAGAGCATTTGCTCGGCGCCTGTGGCTCAAGTGGCTAAGGCGTCAGCCACATACACCTAAGGAGGTGGTTTCGAATCCAACCTGGGCCTGCCAAAACAACAATGATGGCTGCAACCAAAAAAAATAGGCAGGCATTGTGGCAGGCGCCTATGGTCCCAGCTACTTGGGAGGCTGAGGCAGGAGACTCGCTTGAGCCCAGGATTTGGAGGTTGCTGTGAGCTGTGATGCCACAGCACTCTCCCCAGGGGGATAGCTTGAGGCTCTGTCTCAAAAAAAAAAAAAGAATAAGAGCATTTTCCTATTTCACCATGATATCATTAGCAAAAACAAGTAAATTAGCAGAAGAAATAAGATAAATCAATAGTATCCTCATTTTCCCTATTGTTTCCAAAATGTTTTGATTGAGAATTCCTGAAACATTTAAGCAGAAAATTACCCTGTCCTTTGTTTTTATTTTGTAATGCTTCACATACCTAGAGGAGTTTGTATAGTCGCGTTTAATTTAAATAGTGTGTAAAGGTGATTTAAAATGACTGCATCAGTCTGTGTATGTGTTTGTGGGTGTGAGAGAGGCACTGAGGTGTTGTTTGTCATTTAAAATGAACCAAACCTGGACTTTCTTCTTTCTTAGACTACTTATGAAAGGGTCTATGTCTGTTTCTTTATATCTGTTCATGGTTTATATTTCTGATATTTTACAAATTGCCATATAATACCCTTGAAGATAAAATATTCAAAAGTGGAGGGTCTATGAATAGTATGTAATATTTGCACATTAATATGGTTAGAATTATTTGTTTGGGAGAATTTATCCTTAAGGCTCTAATTACACCTTGAATCTGAATGATAGTTAGAAAGCTTATCTACAAGGTGTCTCAAAAGTCCCCCGTAAAGTGACCATACATAGGAGAATGGGAAATTGTAGATAAATGTACCTTTATTTACAAAATATTCATTACCAAATTTTACATAATATTTACAGAATTTTCCCTAAGTATTGGCCACCTCTTTGTAAAATTTTGTATATCCTGCGCTTACACAGGATAATAATTTAAAATATTTTAAAATACTTGTTTTTTTTTGTTTGTTTGGCCGGAGCTGGGTTTGAACCTGCCATGTGGGGCCGGCACCCTACTCCTTTGAGCCAGAGGCGCCGCCCAATACTTGTGTTTTTTAGGCACCTAGCTACTAAGGGTCAAAATGACTCTCTATGTAAACACATAGCTCCCTGTTAGATCTGATTAATAAAAGCTGGTGTGTTGTCCTTAATTGGCCAAATGTTAGTTTTAAATATTTCATTTGTTCCTCAAAAGTTCACTAATTTGTTCAACATTTTCATCATTATTACTATCATCATTTAAAAATTCTTTATATATTTAAGTTTTAAAATTTTACATTATATCTCATACAATTAAGAATGTATAGTAGATGATATTATTTGCACTGACGTAGAAAATTATCAAAATACACAAAGAGTTTTACAAAAAGAAGTCTAAAAGTAATGTGTTAGCAAGAGAAAGATGTAATAAATACAGTAGAACCTCCATAGTTGACCACCTGCTTAAGTTGACCTAATTTTCACAGAGCAGACATGCACCATATGTATGTATCAGTACGGTAGGCCTAGTTCCTATGCTGACCATCCCCATAAGTTGACCAGTTACAGTCCCTGGGTGGTCAACTTATAGATGATCTACTGTATACTCATTTGTTCTCATTCTGTTAGCCAAGTTTAACTTTTATAACTTTTTTTCATGAGTAGTGTGTAAATTTTTCTGCCATATTAGGTAGAAGAGAAGTCATTATCATATACGTCTTTGCCAGGAGACAGGTATATCGTGTGGGCATAAATTTCATTACAAAAAGAAATATGGGGCAGGGCACGGTGGCTCATGCCTGTAATCTTAGCTCTCTGCGAAGCCGAGATGGGTAGACTGCCTGAGCTTACACATTGGAGACCAGCCTGAGCCAGAGCAAGAGCTTGTCTCTAAAAATAACTGGGCTCTGTGGCAGGCGCCTGTAGTCCCACCTACTAGGGAGGCTGAGGCAAGAGAATCGCTTGAGCCCAAGAGTCTGAGGTTGCTGTGAGCTGTGACACCTGGCACTCTACTGAGGGGGACAAAGTAAGACTCTGTCTTAAAAAAAAAAAAAAAGAAGAAAAGAAAAGAAATATGACAGGTGTGTCTGTTGACTTAGATGTCCTGAGCAGGAATTGAAGGACTTGACAATATAGATGGTATTTTCTTCTCTTCTTCTTGCTGAGGATTGAGACTTCCCAAGTGAAAAGAAGACCACAGGAGAAAATAAAACCTGGACACGTAGATAGTGTCAAGACCAAGTTAGAATTTTCTGGAGCATGACTTGTAGTCATGCAGGGATGTTGGTAAATATATGCAACTTCCAAAAACTGAAAAGAATGTGATTTAATTGAGACCATGTTACCTAATTAAAAGAGATTTAAATTTAAACATAAATCTGAGAAGGATAAGTACCTATAAAACCACACAATCCAAGGGAATGAATGAAAGACAAGGCATGGGACAATCCAGGAAGGATAACAGTAAGTAGCTGTCATGTAATGGAGAGATTTAGAACTAAAGACAGATCTAAATTTAAACCCCATTTCTTTTGTTTAATGCTTTCTGAATTTGCAAATAATGTTTTCCTTGTGCCCAAATCTTCTGATTATTAATCTAGATTTACTCTGGAGATTTTATTTGGAATAAAAGATTTTACTGAACCTATTTCCTTTCCTTTGCTCCTCAAAGGTTGAGTATGAGAGAAATTTACACATAATGCACAAGGAATTATTCCATACATGGTAGAGTTCATTTGGTACAGGAAGAAGGCTGGCCTTCTCACTCTCTCCACACGTGAAGCACCTGGCCATTACTGACAGTTACTGTGTGTTAAATAAATGTTAGTTCTTCTGGAGTTCATCAACACTGGCCTGGCTGGCTGGTCCAGTGCTGTCCCATTTGGACCTCAAAATGTTGTCTCCTGACTTTGAAGTTCTACAGTAGACACTGGAAACATGTGTCCTTCTGCCTACATTTTTCTAGGCTGCCTCATGGTCAAGGTTCTCTGAGGGATTATTTACTCACATTTCAATTCACACCAGCCCTATCAGTCCATTGAAATTGTTCTTGCCAGGTTTACCATTATTGAGATCTTCATGTTGTGAGATGTGTGTTTTTTTGCCACAAAATCCAAACTAAAAGGGACAGCAGAGACCATCTGATTCAGTCACCTTATTTTACAGACAAAGAAACAGATAAATCAAGACATCTTATATGTGGCACACACGTTATATGTCATCTAGACCGTATTCTTACAATCCAGTAAACTAGGGTAAAGAAATGTTAAGAGAGTTGTAATTACAAACATGCATCTTAAAAAAACCACAAAAGTCATAAGCAAGAGGATATATATTTACTGTTCATTAAGTGAACATGGGTCATCATAAAGGTCTTCATGCTGTCATTTGCACATGGAGTGGGAGGAGGAGGCAGAGGAGGGGGTGGTCTTGCAGCCCCCCGGGGTGGCAGAGGCAGAAGAAAACCCGTGTATGAGCATGAGCGGACCCCCACGGTCCAGACTCTTGCTGGTCATGGGTCAGCTGTTGTTCTTGAGTCCAGTCCTCCCCCCATCACCTTACCACGTCCTGCATTCAGTCTCTTTTCATTTTCTGTAAACTACCGAAGCCGCCTTATAATTGGTCCCTCTGACTACAGTCTTGCCATTTTCAAATCCATTTGCACCCAGCTGGCAGGACCATCTATCTAAAACAAAATTGTCCTATTTGAGACATTTTAAGTGCTCTGCACCTCCATCCCCCAGGACAATATGATGAGCCTTTTATAGTGAAATACAAGTCCCTTCAGGTTTTGGCCCCTGAACATGTTTTTCCTTCCTTTCCTTACCCTGGCCTTATTCTGCAACTGGAAACTTGTTAACCCCACAGACGACGTATTGCCTTTGTGTCTTTCTGACCGGACAGGCCATCCTGTCCCTTCTACCCCAATAACTGTTCTTCTCCTCCTGACTATCCTCCACCTTTGGTGAGGTTGCCCAGCTTACCCTTTCTTTGGAGATCAACTATTCTAGAAGGCTATCCAGGAGCCTGATTTCCAACACAAGCCTCTCCCTGCTCCTTGAATGCCCCATCTATATAATATGGAGTAAATAGAATATACAAATTGGCACTTTGCTTTATAAGTATTTGTTTACTTTCTCTTTTACTCTGATGAATTTCTTGGGACAAGCGCTTACTCAGTCTCCTATTCCTAATGCAAGGACTAATGACTCCCATTCCTAATGCCTCCTAATGCAAGGCCCATGCGCGCATCCCCAGGAGCCAGCATCTGCGGGCTGGCCCTCCCAGAACCCTCCTCTACATGGCAGTACATCTGGCCACGTAGATTTTTCAATACAGGAAACTCCACAGTGACTGGAACTCAGAAGCTGTGCATTAACCAAAGGATTGCTGTTCACATTTTTACCCTATTTGGGTTCAGGATGTCGTTTCATCATCTCTGTGAGCGCTCACAGGCCTGTTGTTTATCTCACTTCACCTCAAGGCCTGCTTTCCCACAAAGTTGTACTCATTCCTACTGAGGCTACCAGTGCTCCCCTGGTTTGCAGCCTTAGGCAGAGGAGGGAGCTCTTTCCCTGACACACCCCTCTTTGCCCCCAGGGCATTCCCTCTCCAGGCTGTCTTCCTACCTCTGCCTTTCCTGCTCCTGTGGCTGTACTAAAAATGTAGGGATTCTTCCAGGCTCAGCCTGGAAAGAATCTTTTTCTCTGTCTTCTCTCAATGGGTAGCTCATCTATTCATGTGGCTGTAACTATCTCTGTGCTAAGGGTTCCCACGTTTCTATTCTAGCCTAGTTCCTATTATGCTAGTTCATGTTACTGTGATCCCCACACACCTTACCTTTTCCACAAATGGAAAAGACTAGATATAACTTGTCTCGTGTACACATGAAATTCTTGATTCTCTCTCCTGGAACTTATTCTTTCCCTAGACTTTTGTCATTTTAACAAAAGAAACCGCCCTATAATGACTCAAGCAAGAAAACTAGGAGTCATGCCAGTCCTCCTTTTCCCTCACTCCCCATGTTTAATCCATTAATAAGTACGATTGACTCCACTTCCAGCAAGTATCTTCACATGCCTTACGCTCTTCTTCCCACCTCCAAAGCCATCCCCTTGGTCTAGGCTGCGATCATTTCTCGCCTGGATAGTGTGGGAGGTTCCTACCAGTTTCCTCTGCGTTTCTGCCTCCTAGTGCATCCTTCATGTGCAGTTGGAAGTGCAGACATGTAAATTAAATGATGTCACTTAACATTCTTCAGTGGCTTCCCACTTCCTCACATAAATCCCGATGCCTCGCCAGCTTACGAAGCCATGCACAGTCTGGCTGAGGCAGGCTCTTCTCACTTCGTTTGGAGGACTTTCTCCCGTGCCCTCTGCCCTGCTTCCCCAACACCTGCCGCATCCCTGCCCCAGCTGCTTCTGCCCACCCTCTGCTCCGCTGGCTCTGTCTCATCTACTGCTGGGCCTCCCTGAAAATCTTATCAAAGTTGAGGTCCTCCTGGGAGTTCTCACTTAAAATTGTCTTTATTTGTTTACTTGTTTCTTTCTTTCTTCTTCCTTTCCTGTCAACTTATCCTAAGGGCTCAGTAAGCATTAGTTGAAAAAAATGAATAGAGTGTAAATACTTCAAAGTAACAAAAAAAGTATATACTACCTACCATGTACTCCATTTTTATTTTTTAGGTATGTTAGTAACTAACACATAGGGATAAAAGTCGTTTTGCTCAAAGGTTAGGTTTGCTCTAAACATATAAAAATTAGCTGAAAAATTCAAAATTTATCTTTAATGTGGAGTGCTTTCTTATGCATCTTATTAGCAGTATTCTTCCTTCATGGTTCTTATACCAAAAATGGAAATTTATTTGGTAATAATTCAGAACCTACTCAAGTTCCAGAGTTTGGTATTCTATTGTTTGGTTTAATAAAAAATTCCATATGAGGCTGAAATAGGCGCAAGGTTGGAAAAAATACTTCGAAGGTTTCGTATTTCAAATTGCTGGTACTAAGTTTGCTAAGTTGAATATGAAAAGACAAAAATATATGGATTAAACTCTTTCAACAGTATTTAAAAATTAAATGAAAAATGTACATGACCAAATAAATTTGTAAGATTCAAGATGTTCTTGAAATAGACTGAATGTGTTTGCCTGGGCAAGTCTGATCTCCATTGTTGCTGTCATGTTCAATATTTGTTTGGCATCTACAGAGTCAAGAACAGGGTTAACTCTGGTGTAAACGCCAGGTCATGGACAGGGATGCAGCTCTCTTGTACGGGTTCAGGTACTTCGCCCCACCCCCACCCCATCACCTTGTGATGATCTTGCCCTACAGGTTGGATTTGCTGTGTCTGCCGTCCTTCCGTTTTCTCTGTGTACCTCTCACTTGGGACTTGTTGCTGATGTTTTCCATACGGTGACAGTGTCTTTTTAAAACATATGAAATTTAAAGACAGGAATGTTTTTATATATAGCTATGAATCCTGGATTATGTATAATATTTGTCCTTTGGGTACAAGGCCAAAAGAGTTTGAATCATCCTATGTAGTAATAGAATTTTATCTACAAAAAGCATTTCACATTTTTGGCTAAAATTGTATCAAAGTGGAGCTTAGCAAATATCTATTCTAGGTGATTTTGAATAATGAATGAAAATTGAAAGCCTCATTCTGATCTCTTATCACTGTATCGCTGTACCCGCCACATGATGTGGGCATAATTTTCTATTGCATGTACTTTATATTACTAGAAACTTAAACTAAATAGCTGGTTCCCCTTATTTAGATGATTTTTAGACCTCTTCACATTTTTAACTGTTTAAATGCCCATTTCTAAAGGTTCTACTCCTAACTTACTCCCCCTTACTCCCGTTTTCTATTAACTCATTATTGTCCCACAGAGGTGAGCAAAATACCAAGCTTCGATTTTCAATCCCTGTTTAACTTCCAGTCTTAAGGTTTTCAGCTCCACTTTAGACATTGTAAGTTCGGCATTCTTCTAGTCCTTCATTCAGATCAAACTATAATTTCTTTTTCTCTCATTTTGGCCAGTGTTTTATCTTCCCCTGGTCGTTCTTGTCTGAAACTTCACTTTTCCCCTATATTCTCTACTTTCCTAACCTGGTGGGATCATTCACTGGTGCTATTGATTCTTCTAGTGCAATTGCTCCTTTCTCCAAGAGAGATTATATTGTAAACTTCAACTGGTCTTCTTTACTCTCTCTTTCTATCCTAAAGCATAGCTCAACAAATTTAAAAGTTGAAGATCACGGGCGGCGCCTGTGGCTCAAAGGAGTAGGGCGCCAGCCCCATATGCTGGAGGGTGGCAGGTTTGAACTCAGCCCTCACCAAAAACTGCAAAAAAAAAAAAAAGTTGAAGATCACACAAATAACTTTCTCTGACCATGATACAAATAATTATAAGTGAAAAATATATCCTTTAAAAATTTCATAAGTTTTAAGATTAAAAACAGACATTGAACAAAGAAGACACGAAAGTAGAGATTAAAAATGCTAAGAGCTGGAAGATAATTCCATTTCACAGGTTGTTAGATATAACTAAAAGCAGTACTTAGAAAGTTATTAGAAAATGAGGAAAGCATACCAGCAGTGAGGTATATCTACTTGAAGTCTTTAGGAACAGAACAACAAAATAAACCTGTACAGAGCAGAAAGGAAGAAAACGATACAGCTAAGAACAAAATTAATGAAATAAGAAATAACAAGGAGGCCATTGAAGTAAAAATTTAGTTTTTTGAAAAGACTAGCAAAATTCATAAAAGCAATTCTAGAAATCATTTTCTGGAATGGCCATTAGAGCTGTCATCATACGAGTTCTGACAGTTAAGTTCACATGTTCATCCTAGAAAAAGTGCTTTGAAGGGTGAACCAGGCACTGGCATCAGTGCATAGCTCCCCAAGGAGGAATACCTTGAAAGTGACCATGGTGATTTCCGTGGTGAGGCATGTAGCATTTTTTCTAGGATGAGTTTACAAACTTAATTGTTTGACTCTATATGTGGTGGCTACACTGGTGTATATATACATAAGGTTTTACCAAGCAATACACTAATGATTGCTGCAGTTTACTCTGTGTTATGTCATTTCTCATTTTATAAAAAATACCAAATATTCAAGATAAACAAAGAGTAAGAGAATAACTTTATATTGCCAGTATAGAATGTCAACTATAGTATATGGAAATAGTTTCAGAATAATGTAATTTATCAAAACTGGCCCAAGAAAAAGGAAAGAGGCATAATGATTCAATAAGCATGAACGAGTTTAATAAATTGTTTAAATCTTTCCACAAAGAAAATACCAGGCCCAGATGGCTTTCAAAGTGAGTTTTCCTAAACAAATACATAATTTGAAAACTATGCCAGGAAATACAAAGAGGGAACACTCCAAATGAGTTAATGAATATTGTGTAATCTTGATATCAAAATCAAAGTTAGTAAAAACAAAAAAATCTCAGTCAATTTTATTCATGGCTTTACATTTTAACATTTCAAACAAAATAGTAACAATTAAATTACTATATATTAAGAGATTAAATATTGTGATTGAAATGGATTTATCACAAGAATACAAGGTAGGTTCAATCTCAAGAAATCAATTAATTTACTACATTAATAAATGTAAAGGAATTAAAGTATATTTTTATTTTAAGAGTTGCCAAAAAAACTATTCTATGATAAAAAAGGACATTACACTAGGAATAGAAAGGCTTTACCTCAATAAAGAATATTTAAAATGCTGTCTTAAGCAACTAGTATAATTAGTGGAGACATTTTAATGCAATTAATAT
>CAUYQV010117333.1:0-14396 GCA_963574575.1 Galagoides demidoff
GGCGCCTGTGGTCCCAGCTACTTGGGAGGCAGAGGCAGGAGACTCGCTTGAGCCCAGGAGTTGGAGGTTGCTATGAGCTGTGATGCCATGGCACTCTACCCAGGGGGATAGCTTGAGGCTCCGTCTCAAAAAAAAAAAAATCCATACAGGAGTCAGAGAGTTGCAACAGAAATATGTGTAGGGTGGGGGAAGAAGGGGTCCCAAAAGGGGGATTCCCTTTGGGGGGCCACTTTATTATTTATTTATTTATTAATTATTATTATTGAGACAGAGTCTCACTATGTCGCCCTGGGTAGAGTGCTGTGACATCACAGCTCACAGCAACCTTTAACTCTTGGGCTTAAGCAATTCTCTTGCCTCAGCCCCCCAAGTAGCTGGGACTACAGCCTCTTGCCACAATGCCTGGCTGTGTGTGTGTGCCCTCCCCCTGGCTATTTTGTTGTTGTTGTTGTTGTTGCAATTGTCATTACTATTTAGCAGGCCTGGGCTGGATTCAAACCCCACCTGCCTCAGTGTATGTGGCCTGCGCCCTATCCACCAAGCTACGGGTGCTGCCTTGGGGCTACCTTATATAATTACACAGATCTCAAGGAAGAGACAGTAAACCCTAGACAAATCGGAAGGAATGCTACCAGCCTCCCTTCTATCAGGATGAGGCATGTCGGAGAAATTTGAGCCTTAGAAGACTACAAAGCAGGGTCTCCCACAAGAAGCAATTGAGAAAGGAAGAAAGACACTTGTTATTTTAATAGAGAGGATGAAATATAGGAGACACAGTTAATAGGTGTTAAGGGACTAACACTGATGTAATTGACGTCGTCACTGGAAAGGACAGCCACTCCTAAGCCTGTGGGAACAAATGGAAGAAGTTGGGGTCATCAGAACCTAAAATCTGAGGAGAGGCCTGCAGCTCTGGGGCCCAGCCTTCTAAGGAGGAAGCTTCCAATCAGTTCGGTACCTTTAAGGGGGTGAAGAATAATGCTGGAAATGGAAACCAACTGCTCCAGGGCAAAGAAGCATGACTGATGTGGCACTGACAGGACCGGCAAACAAACGGGAGGCTTTCCATCCTCCCAATTTCTTCTTCCAGCTAGCTCCCTATTGGCAGAGCCCAACAGGGAACCAGATGGCAAAGGAGCAAAGAAGTTTCCCGAGTTCCAGGCCCCAGCGTGGTAGTTTAATAACCAGTCTAACAAGGCAACCCAAGAATGGGTGGGGTGGTGGTCCGGAGTGAGCCTAGGAGCAAAGAGGAGATGTGTGACTGCTAACAAAGAGTAGCAGGGAGCCATAGAATGGATCTCCAAATGAGAAATATTTAAACCAGGGATTGCATTCATGCAGGCAGTAGAAAGCAGGGACAATAGGGCCATTTGGCCCCGTCTTAAGCTTGGGATTAGATGGGGCCCAATTTTAGCCATTTGTCTGTAGAAAATTTTGCAGGAGAGCAAGGTAAGTCCTCATTTGTTTACAAAAGCCACTAAGAAGAAAAAGTTTCCCATATTTATCTTTAGCTCAGGAAAGGATTTGGAAAAATTTAACTCGGGTACATGGAGTAGTGTTGGAATTTAGGTATTAAAATGCTGTGAAAAATGATTCAGAGTTTCCTGATTTGTTGCAAAGTGAAATAGGAAGTTGATGTCCAGTTGACCTCTGGATTTAAGTGAATGGGGGTGGGTGAGTAGGAACTAATAGAATCTTTGACACAAATATTACACTTGAATTTATGTTTATATTGTAATACACTTTTATACACTCTGGGAAAGAGGAGGTGAGGCAATACTTTATACTCCCTTAAAATTCCTCCATGTCTGTGCTCAGTGTACCCTAGTGGCCCCTGTTTTATTTTGTTTTTTCCTTATCTATGATCTCTTGAACCATTTTGAACTTTCCTGGCTTGAGGTCCTAATGCCCCACTTCACTCCCCTTATAGGAAAGGAAAGTTTGTTTCCATCTAGGAAAGGACACTTGTCACTAGGTATTTTGTAGAACCAAGACATCAAGCTGGTATCTAAATAGGTCTTTCCTCTTTTCCCTTCAATTTTCTAGCATGGAAAGAGAAGGAAGATCCCTTTAAAGAAATCGTGGTTTTTTTCCAGCATCAATGACTGTGCTGAAAAACATTCTAAAGACAACTACCCATAGTCACAGCTTCAAAGAAGGCAATGGCTTTCAATACCAAGCTGACCTGAAGCCCAGAAAAGAGGATGCTTTTATGACCCCCAAATAGGGTGAGTCATAAAGACACATCTGAAACTTCGTAGAGGCTCAGCGCCTGTGGCTCAAGCAGCTAAGGCACCAGCCACGCATACCTGAACTGGAGAGTTCGAACCCAGCCTGGGCCTGCCAAACAACAATGACAACTACAACCAAAAAACAGCCAGGTGTTGTGATGGGCGCCAGTAGTCCCAGCTACTTGGGAGGCGGAGGCAGGAGAATTGCTTGAGCCCTGGAATTGGAGGTTGCTGTGAGCTGTGATGCCACAGCACTCTACCCAGGGTGACAGCTTGAGGCTCTGTCTCAAAAAAAAAAAAAAAGAAACTTCATAGAGTTAGAAGTTGAATACATTGATAAAAAATGAAAGAATATTATAAAAGTTTCTAAATTATATTCTTTTTTTTCCCAAGCTATCGCCCTGGGTAGAGTACTGTGGCATCCCAGCTCACAGCAACCTCAAACTCCTAGGCTCAAGCGATTCTCCTGCCTCCACCTCCCAAATAGCTGGAACTACAGGTGCCCAGCACAATGCCTGGCTATTTTTTGGTTGCAGCTGTCATTGTTATTTGGCAGGCCCTGGCTGGATTCGAACCCGCCAGCTCAGGTGTATGTGGCTGGCATCTCAGCCACTTGAGCCACAGGCACCGAGCCTAAATCATATTCTTGATACTGGTTTAGCCACTGGCATCCTCTTTCAAGCTATCAGCTTTTTAATATTTATGTTTTTTAATATTTATGCTTTTTAATATTTATGTTTTAAGAAAAGGTCCTGTTTGTACAGAGTACAATGGGAAAACCAGCTACACTTGGGGTGACTAAGACAAGTTCTTCCAAGAAATTTAAGCTTCCAAGCCTTTTAAGCTTTGAGCTTCCAGTCTTAAAGATTCAAATTCATGATAATAATATCACAGATGGACATAAAATTTTGAGAAAATTGATCTCGCTTTTATTTCAGACCATTTCTGAATTAGTCTCTGTTAGTAATCTTTTTATTTATAGTTAGGCTCACAGTTAGTTTCATGACACATGTACTCGTCAGGCAAACCCAGGAAGTACTTGTAAATCCTGTGACTTCTGAGTAACAAGGTTGGGCTGTGTTTCATCATAATGTCCTGCATTTCTCATGTCCATAGGATGTATAAACTTGTACTATAAAACAACTGACACACCTGTGAATAAGCACTTTCCTCCTATATGGCCTGTTGGATGGAGACTGTTAACAGGAAGGCAGGTTTAGAGTCATTTGAGCTCAAGCCCCAAATATTGCAAATATGCTGCAAAATATTCTCTTAAAATTTTTCCTTTAAAGTTTTCCAGCTGAGATTGTTACCTATTGTTTATATGGTAAAGCTCCTAAAAGCATTTCCCTTTCAAGCTTTTTCCTTTTCAATTTTATTCTAAATTTTTCCCTGCGAAAGACCTTTCCAGGAGTCAAAGATGTATGGTAATCAAAAGCAATTATTCTGGTTTCCTGGGACTCAGGACCTTTCAGTGCTGAAACTGGACAAGTCCCTGGCAAACTGGAACTAGTTTGTCATCCCACAGTTGATGGGTCCCCCTCCCCTCCACCCTAGTAAACCTTGAGTGAAAACTTTCTCAGCAGGCTTCTCCTTTTTTTTTTTTTTTTTTTTTTGCAGTTTTTGGCTAGGCTGGGTCTGAACCCACCCGCTCCAGTATATGGGACCAGCACCGCCCTTCACAGATTTCTTTATTGCCCAGGTTCAATCTCTGCACATAACAATAGCTTCTAGCCCAGTTGTTTTTGTTGTCATATTAAAGCAAGTGATTTTGTTCTGAGGCAAACATATTTTACTTGTGTAAGACAAGGATCATCAAACCGTGTCCTTACCTATTTTTCATATTTTTTTAAATTATGTTTTGGAAAAAAATTTTGCAGCTCTCTTTTCTGGGGTCCACCCCTTAAAGCCTAAAATATTTACTATCAACCCCTTTATAGAAACATGAGCTAGCCTCCATATAAGATATAATTAGATATCTTGTAGCCTAAACACTAGACTCATATTTCTGATATGATGAAATTTATGTCTTAATTACAAATTGCAAAAAAATCCTTTATAAATTCTGTATTATTTTGCCATATAGTGCTTCATATATTTGTGAAAAATGGATGTTAAATTGTTTAACTTTTTTTGTAAGTGTATAATCGTCACTCATAGTTATTTTTCTCTCCAAATTGAACAGAAATAGTAGAAATCACATGACCAAGCCCTCTCATTCTATAGGTGAGTAAACTGAGGCAGGAAAGAGTTAAAGGGCTTACCTACAGAGATCAAGGGGAAGGAGCTAGAGTAAGAACATTACCTGGATTCTGGGATTCTTGCTTCTTACTGCAGTGCTGCTCTTAGTTCCCCAGGAGATTTTATTATTCAAAATGGCAATTAAGAAATGAATCATTGCTAAATTGTTACATACCAAAGGTATTTCGGGGTATTCCTGCACCCCACACCCCGCTATGACTAAAATAGGGTTATATCCCAACTATCTGCGTGGAGCACTATTACACATGGAGCATGTCCAGTCTATGAAAATTAGGTCAACTTAAGGAAGTGGTCAGTGTAGGAGGTGGTCAACTATGGAAGTCCTACTGTATTTCTCTATATATATCCATCTATCTAGGCATATGTATATATGTATACATGTAATTACAAAGATTCTGACATGTGCATATTGAACGGAAAAAATTCTTATCCAAACATGATTTTATTTTATTTATTTATTTATTTTTTGAGACAGTCTAATTTTGTCACCCTCAGTGGAGTGCTGTGGCATCACAGCTCACAGCAACCTCCAGCTCTTGGGCTTAAGTGATTCTCTTGCCTCAGCCTCTTGAGTAGCTGGGACTACAGGCACCCACCACAATGCCTGGCTATTTTTTGGTTGCAGTTTGGCTAGGGCCAGGTTTGAACCTGCCACCCTTGGTATCTGGGGCTGGCGCCCCACTCACTGAGCCACAGGAGCCGCCCCCCCAAACATGATTTTAAACAGAAACTTACTACGACGTGATTTTAAACATAAATTTGATTATATATACAGTATTACATGTATATAATTGAACAATATATAGTGTACCCCAAGTGTGTCATTTTCTAAGAGGTTATAAATATTTCTAAGTAAGGAGGAAGAATTCTTCAATCAAATTTTGTGCCATTTGGAGTATATTTAAGACTTAGCTGAGCGTGAAATAAATGACACATTGTTGGCTGTGAGAAAGTCAAATTACTGCCTGTAGGAAAATTTTCACCCCTCTGTGCTCAATACACAATTTTCTAAAATTTTACACCCCCTGCTTAGATGAAATCTTTCAGTGATGCAGCCTCAGATGAAAAATCATAACGTAGGCTCTCTTTCTTTGTCTAAAACTGTTCAATATTCAAAATTAATATAGTGAGCATGGGGCTATCAGTCTCTCCAGGTACCCATTTATCAATACAATTGGACTTGATTAGAATTTGTAAATTATATCCACAAAAAAGGCTATAGACCAGTTTCTCAGCCTTGGCACTATTGACATTTTGAGCCGAGTAAGTCTTTGTTATAGGTGCATGATAGTGTCTTTAGTCCCATCCTTGGCCTTAATCCATTAGATGCCAGGAGCATACCTCCCCCCACCCCAGTTGTGACAATTAAAAAAAAATCTTCAGACATTGCCCTGTATTCCTGAGAGGCAAAATTGCTTCTGGTTGAGAGCCATTGCTATAGAGCATAGAACACTGGTCTCAAACTTCAGAGATGGGAAATCATTTAGGACAATGAGAATGTAAAGTGACTTGTCCACTAAACATCTTTTCTCCCTTTCATTATAAAATAATAAGATGGCTGCTCCCGCGAAGAAGCGCGGTGACATCAACAGTGACTCAGTTTCTGTGATGGTATTAGTAACTGGCAACTGACTCTCCTATTTATCATCAAGTTCTGTTTAAAATAAGACTTTCAAGTCTGAAAAAAATGACAAATCCCTTCCAGGCGTGGTTCAAGTTACAGCTGAAACTGTCTTTATTTCAGCTGCAGAGGCTTTTGATTGGGACATGGCTTTTCCTTGTGTACTGGCTGAGGAACTGTGCTTGTGCAGGGGGTGGGCAGTCCTGAGAAGGGATCAAGTGGTGCGACGGGGGAGTAGAAGACATTGGTCACCCAGCAAAATATGTCAACATCTGTCCATCACTGCAGCTCTGGACTGATTATCATTTTTTCTGCTTCTGTAAGCACCAATGGGACAATGCCACTGAGCCCAGTCCTTTGTTGCCTACAGCATTTCCCACCACTTTGCCACCTCTGATATGCTAATAGGGGAACCCAGGGTTTTGTGTGGCTGAAAAGGCTTTCAGACGCAATCAGTGGGTCAACAATCCCAACTCTGTACAGTCTCAGCCTGCTGCGTGAGGGCCCTTCCTCACACCTTTTCTGTGAGTGTGCCTGTGCTTAGGACAGGGCAATTAACCATCTGGCTGCGTACCCACTAGAGAAATGGACAGAAAATAAAACAGAATAAACCCGAACCTTTAAAACTGCCAAGTGGCACATGACCTCCCTGTCTACTCTCAGGAGAACCCACTAAACCAATAGCCTGAACTCTAAAACTGACCCAATGGCACCAGTTTGCACTGAATCTTTGATGAAAGAAATCTATGCAAGTTCTGACTCCAGAAGGCCTGGTTCTCGATGTAAATCTCCCCAACGTAACTGCCAAGGTTTAAAAATACCTTACATAGGTGTTCAGAATCATAAAGTCATAGAATTATGAAATATTAACTGACAGAAGTATTTTCTTCTTTCTCTGTTGGCATAGGAATTTGCTCATACTAAGTCTTCAATATTTACTTATTGAAGTGCAAGCAACAGAGTTAGAAGGAATCTTACAAGGATCCTTTTTTTCTACAATTGTCACTATTTCCCACAATTTTTTAATGATTATTGTGTCTTTGTTCCAACTAAGTAACACCAAAGGCTTTTTTTTCATTCATATAAGTTCATACTCATAAAGCTTTTCCCCACATTTCACTCCCAATTCTAAATGTTCCTACTAATGTTGGACCCAAAACGGGGTCCAGCCACGATAGCCGCCCCCAAGGAACAGTCACCAGACTCGGGTCGATGCAAAAGCAAGAGGCGAGTTTATTGCTGACACATCAGGGTCCCTCAGCTGCTCGGGAAGAAGGACCCCGAACGGCTGTTACAGGCTTCTTTTTAAAGCTGAAAACCGCAAACAGATGGGTGTAGGGGTCAGTGATTGTTTGAACAAGGGAGATTCTGATCAGGGGAAGGGCAGATGAGTGAGGGGGTAAGGTCACTGGTCTGTTTAAGCAACGGAAATTCCGAGCGTTCCGAGCAGGGAGTGGGTTGTGCAAGGGGTCTGTTGTTAAGCAAGGGAAATTCCGAGCAGGGAGTGAGAAGGGTCAGGGGATGAGTTTTAGCCGTTGGGGTAGCTGGCACGAGTTTGGGGAAGCGGGATGTGGAGGGCGCGCCCGTAAGCACCCAGGAAGTCCCAGGAGTTTAGTTAGTCAGCCAGTGCTCAGAAAATCCCTGCCTGAAAAGTCTCCCAGCAGGTGGTCTGTTTCATGAGGTGGGAGTCTACCCTGGCCTCGGGGGTCCCTTCACTAACACTATTAAATTATTCATTACAAAGAAATACTGCCCCCCACCCACCCCCACTGAACCTGTACTGCCTGCTGCCCAAGGTTTATCGGGGTAACAAATTTATCATAGAGCCAGATGTCCTAACAAGCTGTGAAGTCACAAAGAATGAGATCCAGTTTCTGGCCTCAGGAAAAACCTAGTCACACGGGAGACAGTATGTAATATGGTGTGGTAAGTATACGAGAAAACAGTGCACACAGTGCTTTGGGAACACAAAAAACCAGTGGAGGAAGTCAAGGAAGGCTTCCTGGAGGAGGCTAGGAAGCTGAGCTTTAAACTTTGAGTGAAATGCAGAGAGGCAAAGATAGGTTAAATGGAATTCTAAGCAATAGAGACATGTATTTGTCAGGAAGGATTAATCATTGTGTAATAACGAACAGCCTTAGAATTTCAGTGGCAAACACAACAATGATTTATTTCTTGCCTATGTCACAATCTAATGCATCTTAGCATGAGCAAATTACAATCTAATGATGTGTGAGACTGAAGACAACCCAACCAGCCACATTGAGTTTGAGGTGCTCATTAAGCCTTCACATGGGATATCTAGTGCTGGAGCTTTCAACAGCAGGTTCTTGGGTGGTCAAAGAATTGAAAGACACACTACTAATGAACACAGAGCCACAAAAACAGACTAGGACTGACGACTGGCCCTTGTGAAAAGAGAGCCAGGAAAAGGTCTGCTTGCCACCCTCCTGGGCAATCCACCCACACGTCTTCCAGGGAAGTCACTGTCAGGACAACCAGGATGAAATAAAGAGTACACGCCACATTAGCGTTGTCAGAGTTTATTGGAAGGCATCAAAAAAGCCCTGCAAAAGTTAAAACAAAGCTAAGTAGAGGGGTGGGCTCAGCACCTGTAGCTCAGTGGTTAGGGCGCCAACCACATGCACCCAGGCTAGCAGGTTCAAACCTGGCCCGAACCTGCTAAACAACAATGACAACTGCTGGGCATTGTGGCAGGTGCCTATAGTCCCAGCTACTGGGAGGCTGAGGCAAGAGAATCACTTAAGCCCAAGACTTGAAGGTTGCTGTGAGCTGTGGCACCACAGCACCCTACCAAGGGTGACAAATGGAACTCTGTCTCAAAAAGTAAATAAATAAAAAACAAACAAAAAAACCAAACAAACAATTTTTGTCTTTTTAGGGGAGCTTTTTAAGGTCTCTAAGCCTCATTTTCCTTTTCTATGTCATGGGCACAATAACCACTGTTACACTCATTATCACTCTCATCACTCTGAGCAGACACAACCTTTCTGTACAATAGGATCTTAGCCTTTCCTATCAGAAACCCCTTCCAAGCTCCTCACTGGGCATTCCCCTAGAACAAGGTGCTGCTTGCTTACTAGGTGCTGCTCTGTCTGTAAGAACTGTTGGCTTCCTTGCCTGCAGTTACTCATTACAACTTATTACCCACTAAAGGAGTGCTGTTACCTGGGCTGCAGGCCTCTGCTTTATTTGGTGACATTTGAACTCTCTTCTTAGTTCACATTTCTTTTCTAATCACAAGGATGTAAAATTGTCTTCTGCTTCCTCCCACCTATTCTTATTTTATAAATTATTCCAGAAGGCTTTGGTGACATTTACATGTGGCCCCAAACACATTGGCCTCACACATGGTTTCTTTTACTAGTCTTGGCACCTTCATGTCATCCAGTCAACCTCAATACCACCTACCCATATAGTGTTTGAAGGGATCAAATCATTGAGCATTTGTTGTGAATTTTATGTTCGAGTTCCAAAGAGTTTTCTTGATACTCTTGTTGCAGAAGGACGAGGCCTAATGGAGAGAAAGAGCGCCCAAACACTGTGTTTATAAGAGGAAAGGCTTTATTTCAGCCGGCAGAGCTAGGCGCAGAAGAATTCAAAATGGCCATGCTCCCTGACTGACTCAGTCTTCTTTTTATCCCCAGTCAAAACTTCTGGCCCACAGGTACCTTTCTCATTGGTCAGTTTGAATCAAGCTGGAGAAGCAGGCTTTCACAGAAGTAGAAGCAAGCTTCAGCCTCCAGGTCCCAGAAGTTAATATTTTACAGATTCCTAAGAGCTGAATCACCATGGGAAGGACCTGACAGGTGTATCCTTGGGGTCTCCTTGAGAAGACCTCTGTTGTCTTAGACCTTACTTTTTCTGAGCATATCCTCCCTCACTCTTTAAAGGTCTTAAGGCCTTTAAAAGTAGATAAATGGAGACTAAAAGCCAAAGTGGCTTACATAAATTGATCAAAACATTTGTTCTGATTGATACAGACATTAAAAAATGCATTACTAGACTGGGCGTGGTGGTTCATGCCTGTAATCCTAGCACTCTGGGAGGCCAAGGTGGGTGGATTGCTTGAGCTCAGGAGTTCGAGGCCAGCCTGAGCAAAAGCAAGACCCCGTTTCTACTAAAGAAAAAAATGATAACAGAAAAACTGAGGCAAGAGGATTACTTGAGCCCAAGAGTTGAAGGTTGCTATTAGGTATGATGCCATGGCATGCTACCCAGGGCAATAGCTTGAGACTCTGTTTCAAAACAAAAGAAATGCATTACTCTGAAGAACACAAGTCTAGCTCTGTGAACATGCTCTTGCATACCAATCCTCTGTGTCCTATGAATTTTGTTTTTTTTTTTTTTTGAGACGGAACCTCAAGCTGTCCCCCTGGGTAGAGTGCCATGGCATCACAGCTCATAGCAACCTCCAACTCCTGGGCTCAAGCAAGTCTCCTGCCTCAGCCTCCCAAATAGCTGGGACCACAACGCCTGGCCATTTTTTGGTTGTAGCCATCATTGTTGTTTGGCGGGCCCGGGCTAGGGATTTGAACCTGCCACCTTAGGTGTACGTGGCTGGCGCCTTAGCCCATTGAGCCACAGGCGCCGAGCCCGTCCTATGAATTTTGTAATGTTCTGCTTTAGTATCCAACAATAGACTTTGACTTTTCCCAGAGATGTGGAAAGTGGCCTACAAATGAAATGACCATTTTTATGGAAGTTGAACCATTGCCAATTAGTAGAAAAATATCACACTGCCTGTGTTAGCTGGGATATAACAAAATACCATAGACTGGATGGCTTAAACAATGGCAATTTTTTTCATGCAGTTCTAGAGGCTGCAAAGTCCAAGTTCAAGGTGCCACCCAATTCTGTTTGTGATGAGGGCTCTCATGATGGCTTGGAGACAGCTGCCTTCTTACTATGTTCTCACAAGGCCTTTCCTTAGAATATGAGCCATGGTAGTAGTGGATTATAATCTCACCTTTATTGCCTCATTTAACCTTATTTTCTTCCTTAAAGCTCTATCTTTAGATCCAATCACGTTGGTGTTTAGGGCTTAAACATAGGAATTTTGATGGGAGGGGCACAATTCAGTCTACGGCACTGGCAAGCACTGGCCAGAGTTCAATACAGAGAATACTTTTGTGAGCTTCTCTCATGGGGGTGAAACTGGTATAGTTTTTAGGGAGGGAACTATGGTGATGAGTACCAGCAATCTGAAAATGATCTCTGATGTAATAACTCTTTATTTCCTAGATTTCCTTAAGGAAATATTCAGGGGGCAGCGCCTGTGGCTTAAAGGAGTAGGGTGCCAGCCCCATATGCTGGAGGTTGGAGGTTCTGTTATGCCCAAAATTCCCCCAAGTGGCCCCAAGTCCGAGACACACTCCGATGTAAAAGCACAAGGTGAGATTTATTCAAGCCCGGGAAGCCCGGGCCTGGACTCTCCTGGCATACAAGCCCCGAACCTGGGGTGGGGGAAGTTTTTATGGGGTACAGAAAGTAAGAAGGGTAGGGTCGGGTACGAGTACACTTTTGATTGGTGGTTGGTGATTTCATTAGTAAAGGAGGATTTGCATTGGTGGTTGATGATTTCATTAGTAAAGGGGGATTTGGATTGGTACAGGTGAGGTGTGGGGGATTTCTTAACCAGGGGCCAGAGTTGGTGCAGCCTGATTAGGTGGCTGGAGGGAAATACCTGTATTTCAAGGTAAAAGAAACTTATGGCACTGTTGCCCAAGGTGGGTGGGGGGATGGAATGGGGGAGGCTGCAGGGTTCGGCCCTGTGGGCTAGGGGCTAGGAACAGAACTTATGCAGTAAACAACAAAATGGAGCTGGTCTGGTTCTCACAGTTCAAACCCACCCCTGCGAAAAACTGAAAACAAAAAAAAAGGGAATAATCAAGGATGTACACACAGATTTATGCCTAAACCTTTTCCTAGAACTACTATTTGTAACAGAAAAAGCCTAGAAATAACACTGTAGAGGCCGGAGGAAACTTACCCCCCCCCAGTTCATTTAAAGATCAACTCACAATTAAGGCAGATTAATAAGAGAAATGTTTATTTTGAAATGCCATGCACATGGGGGAACCACAGGAGTGATTATCCAATGTCTCCATGATGGTCAGGTATTTTTATAGATGCCTTTGAGAGGGAGGGGAAAAATGTGGAGTATAGCTGCAGTAAGTGATCCTTAAGGAGGATGGGGGGGGGACAGATTGACATGTAAATTAACCTGAGAGACAGGTATTGTGTTTTAAATTATTTGAGCCAGGTCTGCTAGCCTTCAGGGGGAGGAAAGGAAGTCAATTGCCCCCACCTTGATCTTTTGATTAGGTCAGCCAGGTTTTATGTAAAGAGAGGGAAAGCCGGGTCTAAATGCTTTCTGATCTCCAATGGTCTTTAATTCAAAGTATTCTTTATACCCAGTAGTTATAGGGATCACAGGGAAACTTGCCCTTTTCCCTTTATCTGGTTCTCTGAAAGATCAACTCACAATTACGGTAGATTAAGAGAAAGGTTTATTTCTAAAAACCACGCGCATGAGGGGAACCACAAGAATGATTACTTAAAGTTTCAATGATAGAGAGCATTATACAAAGCTTTTAGAAGGGATGGGGGGAGAATGTGGAAAGTGTAGGTGCAGTAAGAAGTTGCTAAGGGGATGGGTAGATGGAGGGAAACAGATTGATTTGTAAATTAACCTGAGAGACAGATATTGTGCTTCAAATGACCTTGGAGCCAGGTGTATTAGCATGTGATAAGGAAGCCACCAGCCCTTCAGGTTTTAGGTAGATAGAAGAAAGGCTTTGTTCAGTGTTTCCTGATTATGAATGACATTTCACTCAAAATAATCTTTATACCAAAGAATCCTATTTTGGGGTGAAATTTCCTTAGCTCCTTCATAGTCATATTCTGGGGTAAAAGTTTCCTTAGCTCCTTCACCCTTTTATGTCCAACAGTGGGATAATCAAACAAATTAAGAGGCAACTATATAGCATAGAATATGTTAGAGTACAGAGAAACGATCTTTTTTTGAATAAAACTTTAATGCCATGAAAACATATATAGTATAGTATTTAGTTTGTGTGGGGGGGCGAACAGGATGCTTAAGAGAACGTTTAGAATAATTCAGCATTTTTAATGGATCTAGAAATTTGGTATACATGTATGTATGTGTACTATCAGAAGAAAGTATACATAAATAGTGACTGTGGTTGTGGCTACTTGGTGGGATTTAGGGTGATATTTTTACTTTGAAGTTTTTTGTATTTCTAAACTACTGACAGTTCACATCTATAACTAGTATACTAAGGAAAAATGCTATTTTAAAAATAGATCTGGGAAACTATTCAAATCTAAAGCTTAAGCATTTATCTTTCATGCTGCTTGTGAGAAGACCAGGAACATGTAGCAGTTGCTGGATTTTTTTCTTTGTAATGAACCTCTGTAGTAGGCAGAAGAATGGCCCCCTAAAGATGTCTGTACATGGGCCGGGCGCGGTGGGTCATGCCTGTAATCCTAGCACTCTGGAAGGGTGAGGTAGGTGGATTGCCTGAGCTCATGGATTCAAGACCAGCCTAAGCAAGAGCAAGACCCCGTCTCTAAACAAAATAGCCAGGCATTATGGCAGGCCCCTATAGCCCCAGCTACTTGGGAGGCTGAAGCAAGAGGATCACTTGAGCCCAGGAGTTTGAGGTTGCTGTGAGCTGTAATGCCACAGCACTCTACCAAGGGCGACACAGCAAAACTATTTCTCAAAAAAAAAAAAAAGAAAAGAAAAAGATGTCTTCACACTGTGGTAGGTGCTAAGGAAAAGAGAAAGGGAGTGTAAGATAGAGCTCTGGTTTGGGTAGTTCCAATAAACGACTGAAGGAGCAGAAGAAATTTCATCCCAAAATATGACTTGAAAGGGAGTCACAGGGAAACTTGCCTTTTACCCTTAGGTTGGTTCGCCGAACAGATAAACTCACAGCTATGATAGATTAATAAGAGAAAGATTTATTTCCAAATGCCATGCGCATGGGGGGAACCACAAGAATGATTTCCCAAGGTTTCAGTGATAGTGGCTTTTAAAGATGCCTTTTAGAAGGGAGGGGGGATGGCTCTGCACCTGTGGCTCAATCCTCAATCGGCTAAGGCGCCAGCCACGTACACCTAAGGTGGCGGGTTCGAATCCCCAGCCCGGGCCCACCAAACAACAATGATGGCTGCAACCAAAAAATGGCCGGGCGTTGTGGCGGGCGCCTGTGGTCCCAGCTACTTGGGAG
>CAUYQV010117334.1:0-10548 GCA_963574575.1 Galagoides demidoff
CTGTGGTCCCAGCTACTTGGGAGGTGGAGGCAGGAGACTCGCTTGGGCCCAGGAGTTGGAGGTTGCTATGAGCTGTGATGCCATGGCACTCTACCCAGGGGGATAGCTTGAGGCTCCGTCTCAAAAAAAAAAAAAAAAAAAAGATATATGGTGTCCCTCTGGAGGTGATGGCAGTAATTTCACTACTATTGGGTGTAGGGGCCTTTATGAGTAAAGTGGCAGCATTAAGACACCATGAGGCACCATTCATTCTTTCCAAGTTTAACCTGCCACACTGTTCTCTTAAATGGAGAAGCAGTAGCGATAATGACTTTTTCACTAAGTAGGTCTTATAATGAGTTTCAATCCTTGAAGATTCTCTTTTATTTGATACTGGGATATATGTTATTTTCACTGGGGGTTGAAAGTGGTGGTTAACGGGGTCCTAGTTTTTAAAAGCCAATTTGTAAGCTCCAAAGACTTTATTTAAATTCAATTTATTACTCATTAGGTCAGAGTGACCATGATCACTATGGAATATTTTAGGGCAAGGTATACCCTGACTGTGGAGAATTGAGGCAAGGTAATAGTTCTGATGGTTAAGGTGTGGCATGCATATTTGTTGTCTATTTTATGTCGATTAACTCCTTTAAGATTATAGGGGCTAGCTTGTTTAAATTTAGTAGGATCTTCAGGTAATAGCTGTGATTTGAGCCCCAGTAATAACTAAAGCCATGAAGAATTGCCAGTTGATGCATTTTAGCAGTTGCTGAAGTTAATTCAGAACCTGTGTTGTAGAGCACATAAGCCAATCTTTTTATCTTTTGCTGTATAAATTATTTTAATTTTCTAAGTCCGAGTAGGTCAAATTATGAACTTCTGTTTCATTTTGTTTGTCTGTTTATTTGTTTGTTTCTTGCCTCCTCTGTCCAGGTTTGTCTGTTTGGAGAATATTAGATAAACTTCAGGCAGGATAGATTCTCTTTTTATATTTACAAATGTCTTCCTCCAGAGAGCCTCAAATCAGTGTGAGGGTTAAGGGCTTCTCATGTGGCAATGGTTAGTTTATAGGGTTTAGGAAAGCGAAGATGAAGTTGGGTATGACTTACCCTTTTGCTGCACCATGAGGGTGGCCTGGGTTCCTCTGCCTGTAACTGTCCTCAGGGTCCTTGATACAGCAGAGATGTAGGTGATGGTGGCAGCAGCAGTGGCAGCGGCAGCAGGGCATTTAAGCATCCTGGTGAGCCATGTGCTCTCATAATGGCTCCTCTTCCCCAATCACTCTTTTCTCTCATCTTTTTTTTTAACTCCTTAATGACTGCTCTTTTTTGAGCAACTACCTGACAGGCTCATATCTTGCACAGAGTGTAATCATGGCCCTGAGTGCTCTACAGATTGGAGGCCAGTGTCTGGTTGAGATATGTGATTCCTTCATTTAAATTCTGTTGTTTTTGTCTGGGCACAGTGGCTCACATCTATAATCCTAGCGGTCTGGGAGGCTAAGTCAGGTGGATCACCTGAGCTCAGAAGGTCAAGACCAGCTTGAACAAGAGCAAGACCTGGTCTCTATTAAAAATAGAAAACAACAACAACAACAAAACGTAGCCAGGCATTGTGGCAGATACCTATAGTCCTCGCTGCTGTGGAGGCTGAGGTAAGAGGATCCCTTGAGCCCAGGAGTTTGGGGTTGCTATAAGCTATGATGCCCTGGCACTCTATCCAGGGTGACAGAGTGAGACTCTGTCTCAATAAATAAATAAATAAACAAACAAACAAATTCCACTGTTTGTATAAACTAGAGGGTTTTTTTCCTGATTTCTCTTGATGGACAGTTAGGTTGTTTTCTCTTTCCTAGTCACATCCTGGACTCCGTGTGTACATTAAATTGCTGTGTTGTAGTATATATCTATCTTGGACCCCACTGGGCATTGCAAATTGTTTTCCAACGTGATTGTACCAACTGACACTCCCATTACATTGTATCTTTTAAAAAAAATATGCACACAGTTTTATATATAATATAGCATCACACCATGTAGGTTTTTTTTTAAATGTATCTTTACTATTCGTTTATTTATTCTTTAAGGCAAGTGTGAAACAAAGTTCATTGAGGAAGAGAAAGATAGGCATACAGAGTAAGAAAGCTTACAGCGCAGGGTATGTTTGCCATAGAGAGCCAACAGACAAGTTCTTGTTCACGCAATAGAGGCCCATTTGCTGTCTATGGTGAATGTGTCCTGCTTTGTAAGCTTCCTTACTCTGCAAGCCTATCCTTTTCTTCATCACTGAATTTTGTTTCACATTTGTATCTTTACTCTTTAATGATTCCTCTAGCAGACTGTGCACTTCTGGACCTAAGGACTTTGTTTTAGTCATCTGTGCATCCTTATGGCCAACAAAACAACCTAACAGACAGTAGAGTTGGGACATCTTTGTTGCATGTATAAATGTATGACCTATAGAAGCAAAACCACATTCATCACTGTCTTTCAAGTATTAAATGTACTTTTAAAATTAATTTGTTGGCTTGGCATTTGTAGCACAGCGGTTACAACACTGGCCACATGCACTGAGGCTGGTGGTTTGGAACCTGGCCCCAGTCAGCTAAACAACAGTGAAAACTGCAAGATCAACCACAAAAAATAGCTGGGCATTGTGGCAGGCACCTGTAGTCCCAGTTGCTTGGGAGGCTGAGGCAGGAGAATCGCTTAAGCCCATGATTTTGAGGTTGCTGTGAGCTGGGACGCCATGGCACTCTACTGAGGGCGACGTAGTGAGACTCTGTTTCAAAAAAATTAATTCGTCTGTTTTGAACATTAATTCTTTTCTTTGCAAAATGACCATTTCTCAATAAGTGATTTAAATGGTTTGATGTTTGTTTATAGGTGATAAATGAAGGGGAGTCAAGCCTTGCCAGTGAGTTACAGGAAGAATTAGAGGAAAATCCCAGTCCAACTGTGGATGAGAATAATACAGTGTCTGCTAAAAAACAGGGACCAAATTTACACAATTGGAGTGGTGACTGGAGCTTTTGGGTAATAATTTTCCTTTTTTATATCTTCATTTTAATCTTGAATGCAAATTTTTCTAAAGTCTACAACAATTCACATAATATTTATAATCTTTGCTTAGCTTCTGGCTTTTAGATGTTTGGAATCTCAAACGCATTTCTGATTATGTTCTCCTTTGGCCACTAGGATGCGCTGTTGTCTGGTTTGATGGAATGGAATTATCTGCTTCAGTTTCCCTGTGAGAAAACTACACCAGAGAATTGGGCTCCACTTACTTTGTTGTTCACTCTATTGGCAAGAGACTAACATTAAACAGAAATCATATTTCTAAAATTACTGAGAAACCAGCTACATAATTTCTATAATTTTGATTTAAAAAATTAGTTCCTGTACCTAAAAGGAAGTTTAACAGTGTTTGACTTACCGTGTGTAATGACTAGAAGGCGAATTTTAAAACTAGGAGTTTCACATTCTCTTTGCATTGTGCTCACTTGGTTGCATAACCTGCATGTGCTTCAGGTTTCCCTGGTGTAAAATGAGACTAGTGCTTGTTGATTAGGCACATTAAGATCTCAGTCTTGTAAGAACATTTCTGTTACCATATAAAAGCTAACATTTGTTACATTAAAGTGCTCACTCCAAATCTAGCAATTCCTGTGAGAGCTATGAGTCATTTGATTGAACCTGATATAATATAACTATAAGTGAAATTTATAGAGTTCCAATTAGTTCGTTACAAATCTGATCTCTTGAGGATTAGTTTCTTTTGTAGCTGATTTTCATACCATTTCAGAATAAACTAAAAAAGATGTTTATTAGCAGGTTATAAAGATTAGTACAAGTACCATCATTCTGGTCATAATTACCAACAATTCAGTTCATTGGAATAATTATTCAATCTTTTTTTTTTTTTTTTTTTGAGACGGAGCCTCAAGCTAACCCCCTGGTTAGAGTGCCATGGCATAACAGCTCATAGCAACCTCCAACTCCTGGGCTCAAGCGAGTCTCCTGCCTCTGCCTCCCAAGTAGCTGGGACCACAGGCACCTGCCACAACGCCTGGCCATTTTTTAGTTTCAGCCATCATTGTTGTTTGGCGGGCCGGGGCTGGGGATTCGAACCTGCCACCTTAGGTGTACGTGGCTGGCACCTTAGCCGATTGAGCCACAGGCGCCGAGCCTAGATTTACTTTCAGTCTCAATGTGCTTGTAACTTTCCTAGTGGTTTGTTTTCTGCTCTATCACATCCCTTCCTGAGATCAGCTCAAATGCAGTTTTGCTCATCTGATACTTTTTTCCAAAGACATTTTTCAGAAGTGTATGCAGATAGTATTCTTTTAGCTTTCGTATATATCTAAGAATAACTTTATTCCTCCCTCACATGGCAAAAGCATCAACCTTTTCCTATTGTGGCTGTTGATGTCTCTGTCTTTGACGTGAGTCCTGAGGGATAAATTCTAGTCCCCCTGAGAATGGACAGAGAAGGTGACGTTCCTTCAGACAGAAGAAAGAAGCATTTGGAGAAATTTGAGAAGACTAATGGTCATTAGGTTTATCTGCAGATGTGAAGAATTAAAAAAGGGATATATGGAAAGTAAGGATGTAGCTGAGGAGGAGAAGATGGAGTGATTTGAGTAAAAGAAGTGTAATATTTTGCTGAGGAAATTGGTGGAAGTGGTAAGAGCACATAAAAAGACAAAATTGTGTAGATAAGAAGTCAAGATCCAAGAGAAGAACAAGAAGTCTAAGAAATCAGAAAGAGTGAGAAAGACGCAGACTTATAAAGATAGGTAAGAAATACAGAGGGAGAGTGGGAGAGAATTGAATTTGGCAAGCAAGAAGTAATTAGTGGCTCAAAGAAGACAGTAGATATGAATGCTAATTGGGAGAACTTGATTTAAAGCAGTGGTTCTCAACCTGCAGTTTGCAACCCCTTTGGGGGTCGAACGACCCTTTCACAGGGGTTGCCTAAATACATCCTGCATATCAGATATTTACATTACGATTCATAAAAGTAGCAAAATTAGAGTTATGAAGTAGCAACGAAAATAATTTTATGGTTGGGGGTCACCACAACATGAGGAACTGTATTAAAGGGTGGCGGCATTAGGAAGGGTGAGAACCACTAATTTAAAGGAGTCTAGACCAGGTGGAAAACAACTGTGATTGTCCTGTTCTCTGCAACACGTAGGGGATAAGTCTGGGAACACAAGGAGGTCTGACATTTGACTGGGTACTTTTCCAAGTCTTTGTTCCTCTCTTAACCTAAACTTCACATATGATTTTATTTTTTGCTTTCTGATGATTTCCCGCGTATTCTAGAAAGAGACACAGATCCTTATATTCCTGACTGGGGCACCAATTGTGGTCATGTGACAGCCCTGGCCACTGACTCGGGCGCTGACCAGGCCTCCTTTGCCTGTCTCTACTGACCACATGTATCTATTTCTAGAATGAAATGTTTACTGACTATAAGACTCTTCTCTGTAAATTTCCTTATGTCATTCTTTAAGCAAGCTCAGTTTACCTCCAAGTAAACTATGTTCAAGCAAGTATTTCACAGAGTCTGGGGTTTGCATGGCTCCGATTATCTGTCCTTGTTGGTGGAAAGTATTTTCTCTGTTTGGATGCTTGGTTACAGATGAAGGCAAGGACATCAGGCTTAGTCACAGCTGGGGTCTCCCCAGCTGCTGGCTTAGCTTATCTATCATAAAAGTGCTCAGGGATAGAGCAAATGTCATTGAGATGGTGAAAGCCAAGAGGTGCATCAGTAACGCTGTGAATATTCTATTTAATTTTATATATGAGGCATTACAAACAATTAAGCAATCTTAAGTAAACTTATTACCTCCATGTGTACAGAAGAATCAAGTAAGGCTAATGGTTGACTATTCGTTTTAAGTGACAGGTATTCTCATTTTGAGAGCCACTCCATGAGACAGAGAGTTTGAAGTAACCTTTTCTTGCCCTTGTTTTCTGCTGTCCTGGTCAGGGAGAATTTGTCACACACACACACACCCCATCCCCCCCAAACATGGAGGTGATTTTGGAAACATGTTCTCTTTTGCTCTGGGGTAGCATTTCTCCTTCATTGGGTGTGCATTTCTCCCAGATCCCCACCACCATCACCTTTTAAAAGCAGTATAAATGCAAATGGATTGAGTGATTTACAGCTGCCCTCGCTCATAACAGCTGGAGAAAATTGCTTTTGTACAGAGCTGATTCTCAGGGCTTTGAGATATTTTCTGATTCTTCCATAAGCAAGCTGTGCTGACCAGGGAGAGGGGGCGGGCATAATCCTTCATTAACTTGACAGGGGAAAAGCGCTTGACAATGTCACAATGTCCGTATCTGGGCAGCCTGTAAAAGGTGACCCTGTCTCTCTTCAGAGGGAAACAGGGCATGGGAGAAGATATCCTTTACCCTGAGCAAAACCTGGAAGGAAAGGAAACATTTATTTCCCACTCCATATCAGGAACTGTGTTAAAGGCTTTTACTTGCCTTTGGTTATTCCTTTGACATCTATGAAAAAGGTAAGAAGGTGATAATACATGTATTCCCAGTTTTGTGGATGCAGAAACCAAAGCTCAGAAAGTTAAGATATTTGCGAAAGCCCTATGACAATACTTTGTCGCCTACAGCAACTGCCGCATCCTACAGAACAAGGAACCTGATCAACAAGCCAGCTGACCCCTTTACAGGAAGAAAATCCTGTCCTAATTCAGGCCAGGTAATAATAATGTTCATTTATTCCGCAAAAGACTAAAGAAGAGTTGAAAGAGCCTCTCTCACCTCCTAGTGTACCTGGTAAATGTCTTCTAGATCAGTGGGCTTCAGACGTTTTTATGGAATCACATTTCATGTTGTGACCCATAACCACATGCATGCATATTTCTCAAAGTTGTTTCTTTCATTAGAAGATGCTGATTAGTGCCCCACTAAATTGATTTCATGATCTCTGATGTAGTAACCTGCCATCTCCAAATCACTCCCTAAACCACAAAACCCCACCCTTGTCTAATTTTTAAAATTACTTTCCAACTTTCTCTGATCTCATACTAATTACTCCTCATTTCAAGACCTCACTACCCCATCTTCTTTTTGCTTCAAGCTACTTTGATCATTGAAGATCTTTGGCCACACATGGGTATATTTGGTAGAAGTTAAATCCCGTAGAAAATGTAAGCTTGGGCTTGGGCTTTTAGAGCCATATGTGAAATCTTAAAGCACAGGTGTTTGCTTTGTTTTAGGCTTTGTGTATTTTTCATGCAGGGATCTTAAACCCCGTGATGTACTCTGATCCCTTTCTTGGAAATGTCATAGAATTTGAACTTGATGCCCAATGAATGTTCTACAGTGGTGGGAAGGTCTGAAAGTAGAACAGAAACTGCTAATTCATGTGCCTTAAGTGATGGCCTTCAAGAATATTTCAGTCCAGCTATAGAGGGTATCTAGAGCTCTTGGGTGCAAACCTTAGAAGCTGTGAGTTATACCATGAGGCTTATGGTGAGGTAGCAGGCTCAGAAGTTCTTTTCGTCTTCTTTTAATGGGTTATGAACAGTCTTTGACATGGGTCTCACCATTCTGTTTATTTAATTTGCAACATGGGTATAATAATTAACTGTAGGCACAAGCTATCAGCCAGAAAGAGTTCTGCACAAATGCTAGTATAAATGGTTGGCATTCACTGCTCAACTTGGATCTTAGACCAAGCTCTAGAACCAAAAAGAATGCAAAGTCTTATTACTAGTGGCTTTAGGGGTTTCTAGGGCTGCTGGTTTCTGGCAGCTCTGTTGGGAGCCAGGAAATAGAATCTGTTTTATCATATGCCTCAGTGGTGAAAATTTTATCAGACTCCAGTACGAATCCTTTTTACTTCTCCTCTTGGAATTTCATCCATTGGTGAGTTGGCCAAACAAATGTGCATTTATAAATATAGAAAGCATTTAGAAGCAGAGGAAAGAAATAGGCCTTAATCCTATTAATGTTTAACAGGATAAGGAAGGTGAGGTGTGAACCAAAAGGTTCTTTCCTTAGATTTCATGCCCAAGAAACTTGCTAACCACTTTCCTGGGGTTCTGAAGATTTCCTGGGCTACCATCCTCTCATTCCATCCAAGTACATCTGAGTCCATTAATTAATTGTATTTGCCTAATATATTTGTGGATGCCGGACATTGTGCTAGGCGCTGCCAAGAAAAGATGATTTGAATACAGTCCCTTCTTACAAGTAATGTAAAGTCTAAGAGAGGTGAACATAACTCTATAGTTCAAAGTAATATTTGAATGAATGAAAATCTATAAGAAAAATATATGGAAAGGAGAACCCAGGAGAATCTCACATATTGCTGCCTCTGTGGGGACAGATCTTCAGAAGAATTGTGAAGCAGGTAACATTTATCTGCCTACACATTTTCCAGTCTTTCAGAGGAGAACAGGACAAGTCCAAGGTGTCATTAGTCTCCCAAGACTGGAACTATAGAAGGGGTCATTAAATGCTATCACTGATACTAATCAGACAGATTCAGAGTAAATAGCCTCATGCTTTCAACTGTAATGAAGACTGAAACTAAACCCAAGTGACTTTTATTGTTAACACAATTGTGGAATGCTATTTTGAAAGTTGCTAGTTGTTTTGTTATGGAAACCTTTTTTTCTTAAGACATGGCAGGTCCTAGAATAGATATTTCAATTCTCCATCTTTGTTTTTTTCCCTGGTCTGGAGGAACTTACCAGTTCCTTGGATGTCTTCCACATACTGGTTTCTTACACACTACAGACTTTATTTTCTTAACCAACAATCTGCAAAAGACTGGCTTCTCACTGTATTCTATTTTGCCTTGTGGCCTTGGAAATAGATTAATGTCTAAGGTAGGTGAAAATTTTCTTAAAACGAATTTCTGTTTTTGAATCAAGAAATAAATATGGGTGAAAAAATACCTTGCCCTACATAGAGGTATTGAAGTTAAAGAATTTCTTGAACTTTGTTCAAAACTGGATTGACTATGAGCCCTACAAGGATAGGTAACTTCACTTTGTTCACTGATGCATCTTGAGAATTGAGCGTCATGTCTAATGTATGATAGGAGTCCCAAATTACTAACCTCTCAAATCTTTGCCAATCTAGTTTGAACTTTCTCAGGGGCATGACAAAATACAAGATGGATTTACAATTGAAATCCTACAGTGGGAATTTATGGAACACCTTATATATGTGCATTCTATACTATAAAAAAACATTTGTTCTGAAGAACAGGGTGGAGATTGCTGTTGGATAAAATATGAAATGGAAAAATTTTTATTTCTTTTAGATTCCTTTCTTCTGTTTCCTTACAAAGTAAGGCCCCTTTGCTCATAACCCCTTCTCTAACACCTGTCCCCTCATTTATCCTTGTCTAGGAAGGTAAAACTCAATCATGTGTATCATACTGTGAAGCTATGTCAGAAAGGTAAAGAATGGACATGTCTAAGTAAGTCTAAATATATGCATTTTTTAAGGCAAGGCTTCTTAAGGCTTCTCTCTTGGTACTAGTTCCATTTTAGAGCAGATAATTCTGTTGTGGGGTCTGTCCTTCTCTTGGTGGGACATTTAGCAGCATCTCTGGATTTTACCTACTAGATCGCAGCACCATCTCTATTCTCCCCAGCCCCTCCTGGCCTATTGTAACAATCAAAATGTGTCCAGACCATGAATGGATCAATACATTGTGGCATATGTATACCATGGAATATTATGCAGCCTTAAAGAAAGATGGAGACTTTATCTCTTTCATGTTTACATGGATGGAGCTGGAACAGATTCTTCTTCTTAGCAAAGTATCTCAGGAATGGAAGAAAAAGTATCCAGTGTACTCAGTCCTACTATGAAACTAATTTATAGCTTTCACATGAAAGGTATAACCCAGTTATAGCCCAAGAATATGGGGAAAGGAGAGAGGAAGGGGAGGGGAGGAGGGAGGATGGGTGGAGGGAGGGTGATTGGTGGGACCACACCTATGGTGCATCCTACAAGGGTACATATGAAATTTGCTAAATGTAGACTATAAATGTCTTAACATAATAACTAAGAAAATGTAGACTATAAATGTCTTAACATAATAACTAAGAATAACTAATAACATGAAGGCTATGTTAACCAGTTTGATTAAAATATTTTAAATTGTATATAAAATCAGCAGGTTGTACCCCATGACTGCATTAATGTACACAGCTATGATTTAATTAAAAAAAAAAAGAACAGAAGAAAAAAAATGTGTCCAGATATTGCAAGTGTGCCCTTGGGGAGAGGGAGAATACATTCCCTTGGTGGAGGACCATTGTTTTAAGAAATGTATGTTTTTCTCTAACAGTATTTATCATTATCAAGCTGAGTTTTTGGCTAAAGGAACTTCAAGAATGTGCAGTAGATATAATTGGGAGACACTAGGAGGTCTGTTGAAATGTTTTTAAGGTGACTATCATTTAGAACAGCTGTAGTTCAGAGACCCTTACACCCTCGGACCTTGGGTGAGGGCTGAGGATATCAAGCTTCTCTGGGTTATCTGAGGACTCTCTGTGTTGTG
>CAUYQV010117336.1:0-27115 GCA_963574575.1 Galagoides demidoff
TAGACAGCCCTCAGAATGGGAAAAGATATTTGCAGGTTATGTCTCTGACAAAGGTTTAATAACCAGAATCCACAGAGAACTCAAATATATTAGCAAGAAGAGAATAGGTTTTTAAATTTCAAGCCTGGGTAAAGGTGGGGAGATATTCACATTTGCTAAAGCGCTGTATAGACACGTGGGGAAATACTTTGGAAGTAGTAATGATGAGCTCGGTTATGGTTTTGTTGAATATGAATGTTTGGTAGGAAAATCAGACAACTGTGCATCAGTTGGTTAAGAATATGAAACTTAAACAAAATGCAAATGAAATGTAGAAATCAAATCTTTCTATTAGCTTGGATCCCCATCACATCTTCTTTGTAATTCTAAAATACTGTTTTGGTGAGTGACACTGCTGGGCTGTGTACAATGTTAGCATTCATGATTAATGTTCTTCTGACTTGCTTTGGAATTTGAAGAGGCCAAAGGCCATAGATGATAATAATTCTTTTATGATGCTATGTAACAGCAAGAGTGATTAGGTGTTTTAGAGGAGTACTACTAATTATTTAAACTACCAACATTTTCTGATGGTTTTGATGTGTACATATTATACATAGAATTTCCTGCATTATGATAACACAGTAGAACTAGGTCTCACATTTTTAAAAAAGATGCCCTGAAGTATATCATTCTGATATTTCAGATCAGAAACTTATCATAGTCTGTGGTATCGGAAAATTTGAAGAATATTAACACATGACATTACTGAATATGTAAATAGATGAATGAGAATGATTTGATCTTAATGGATAAGTGATCAAGTGGAATAGAAGCTTCTCTCAATTATCCTCCTTAACTTTCTTTGTGGCATTCACGGAGGAAGTTGGTTCCTTAGATAGTAAATAATTAGTTTAGGTGGATAAGATAGGTATAGCACTTATGCAAGGACTTTTCAAGTGTGACTGATGAGGTGATTACATTTAAAACTGAAAAGGAGAATGACTGCTGCTAAGATTGGTTATACTGGGACAAAACACAAGGGTTGGTACTGGTGAGCTGATAGCTCATCTGCAGTCATCCTACACAGCAGAGTGATGGCTTGTGATTATTTTTATTTACATACACATCAAACGGTGAGATGAGGTTTACATTTACTGTACTCTTTTGTTTCCAGCTATTATTTACTTTCAAGATTAAATAAAAAATGTATTGAACTGTAACATCAAATACTTATCAGTAAATTGCCATGCAATTATATATCTTTTTAATATATTTATGCATAGCTTACTTAAATCTGCAACTAAAGCCTCTGGTAACTTTGTATAACCCTGCACCATTAATTTCTTCAGAGTGACATTCTGATGTGAGTTGAACAGATGGAATTGCAGGATTGTTCTAGCAAATTTATCATAAAAAATGCATCCGACACCTGTGTAATTTGCCTAATCATTTTCCTAATAAGCTCCCACCATTAATTATGCACGATTTCCACAATGCAATCAAGATAAAAGTAAATCTGATGACTTAATACCCTTCAAAATAATTGGTTCACCCAACACAAGGCCTCCTTTGCTTTCCGTAGCCATTTTAGTTAATTAGAAAAAGGGTGCACCCTGTTGGAGTCAGCAGAACGGAGGCTGATCGCTTGGTGGGAGGTAGACCTGCTGGGTGTTTGGGCAGGAGTCAAGGATATTAACTCATGAAAGAATAGAAGGTAATGTTTGCCCCCTTTCCCTTTTTTTCTTCCTTTCACAGTCCTCCCTCCAACTTCCCCGCTTCCCTCCACCCCACCCCAGCAGCAAACAGATGCGATTAGTGTTCTTCAGCCATCAGAAAACTGACTGCAGGACTCTGCGGGTCTAATGAGAATCAACTTTTCCGAGGCTGCTGTCTTGCGGTGCAGTCCACCTGTCACATCATTAGGTGCAGCATGTGCCTTGAATTCACTTTGCTAAATGAGATTTACAGGCCCCACTGAAACCCATCCTGCAGCATCCCTGCTTCAATTAGCTAAAGATTAATTGTCTGAGAAAGGGAATGAAAGTTTTACTTCAACTGACCTGAAAAAAAAAAAAAGGTAAAAAAAAAAAAAAAAGTACGGTTCAGGTATTCCACATAGGCCCGAGGCAGTGTGGAAAAACGTGATAATTTAAAGGTGCTGCAAATTTCCTACACCTCGCCTGGATGAATGAAATTAACTAGCACTAAAAGCTGTCAAATTAAAGGTTGACTTCCAGATATTAGCACCTTAAATGTCACCGAATATTCTCTCTTTTCTTTCTTTCTTCTTCTTCTTCTTCTTTTTTTTTTTTTCCTGGCAAACATTCACGTCAGCACACCTGCACACAAACACTTCCTTACTGCTGTTCCTGCTAACGGCTTGTTCGTGCCCAGCCGGGAGTTACTTGCTATAAATCTTTGATGTAACCATGGCTACGGAACAACTGGCAATTACAAAATTTCCTCCATGTTAGTGTTACACTAATTATGTTTGAATGTGTTTTAATAGAGAAAAAGATTTGGAGGCGAGAAAAGCTTCTGGAAAAAGAGCAGAATGTGGGATCACGGCACCCACCTGCCACATGTCTCCTCGGCTAGTCAGACACCCAGAGTCCTTGAGTGGAGGTACGTCACTGGTAGCTAGAATTTCTTAATTTCTAAATCCTAATGCACACGATAAAAGTTAAAAACTTTAATATTATATGGAATAGCCTAATGTAAATATGCAATCTAGTTTTTTTAACACCAATTAATTAGGATTTGGTTAGGAAATAGGAAAGCTTATTAGCTAAAGCTGATTTTTAACTGATTAGGTCAGAAAACCTAATATGGAACATAAAGACTGGCACTGGCAACCTCCTTGGGCGAGCACATGCGAAAACACTGTTCAATGCAGTGGGGAAGAGTGGCCAGATCACATTTAGCTGCAGATCATCAGAGGCCCTTATTCCTCAGTTCATCTTTAGCATATTTCAACAGCCCACAGCTTATTTCTGCCAGGTCAAATTTGTATGTGATAGTATTTAGCTTTAACTCACAAAGTATTACAAAATACACGCCTGGGGAAAATCCTTACTGAGGCAGCAGAGAAATAATACCAAATATGAAAGCACAAAGAACAATACAAAAAGTTAGCAGAACTGACATGCCTCTGGAAGAAAAAATGGTGACGTAATCAAAATCATAAAATCTTGAATGGCTTCTTTTACAAACATCAGGGGATCTATTTGAAATATGCATTTGAATCCCCTCTCAATAACATTGAGTCTCTCTCTTAGAACATCTTTTACCATGAGTTATTAACTACTGATAGTAAGCATTATGATTTGGAGGTCTATTAAAATATTGTTTACTTTATTCACTTTTAAAAATATATTTATGTTTATGCTAATGTATATTTCTTAGTAGGATAGATAGCATAGATGTAGCTTGTAAACATATGAATATTACAGGCAAATCTCATTTTTAAATTTAATATTTATCCTAATTAGGATACATAGCCAAAAAGTTCAAAGAATTCTATTCCAATATTTCATTCCTCATCCATAAAAGTAGACAAAGAGCTAGAAAAACTATATGACTACATCGAGTCATAACCTTCGCACGACCTTGAGTTTTTCCATGCCTGTAGTTCTTTGCTAGTCAAAAGTTCTCACTGCCTTCAACCCAACATTAATCAAATAGGAGAAGACAAATAAGAGAGATACTCTCAGTGAAAAAAATCCTTTCCAGGTCCTCTTTTCATCTTGGTTACAACTAGGTACTATGGTCTTCAAAAAGCTCTTTGAATGTGAGCTCCTTGCAAATCAATGCTTTATATTGGATATCATTTTTTGACAGGGATCTGGATCTGCATGTTTATTTACCCCAGCAATTAGAATTTCTATTTGAATGAAAGGGAACATTCTCTTTGTTTCCTCTTTTTCTCCTGCTAATGCTCACGTTTCTGTAGTGATATCCAATCTACATCAAACATTTACCAAACTCCAGACCTTTTTAAAATAAATAGTACCTCCTTGAATCTTACCACGCTCCTGAATCAAATTTTATTATTTTGTCACTTTTATTAATGAGTAAAGTTAAGTTACAAATCATAAATATCTTGTTCAAGGGCATCTTTGTAAATGTAAGGGTGGGGTTCAGGGCACTTTTTGAAGGCTACACTACAGTTTGGCACGACAAAACCCATGTCTATGAATTATTGTTTAAAATGGATACTCTCCATTTTTCTCTAAATTTGGGTTCAAACCAACGAATACATGTGTGTGTGTGGCATAGGTAGGACTTAGGGGGAGAGTAGGCTAATTATGTGTGATTTACCCCCTAGATAAATTGACAATTAATGGGCAACATCAATTCCATGGATATGTTGTAATGTCTGTGGTTATGAAACCTTGGGAGTTTTACCATTGTTCCAATTTGATTCCAGCTTAAGTCCTGAAAATGTATTTTAGCACAATGTACATCCAGTCTTGCAAAAGATGATCAAAAGCAATCTGATTAAAATTATATGATTTGACAAAGAGTCACAAAAGAATTCTGAATATTTGAATATTTCAGAAGTATCAATTCTTCTTCCTTAAAGTATATACTGAATACAATTATAATTAAAATTCTAGTAAACATATTTGGATGTTGGCAAAGTAATTCTAGAGCAAGTCTGGAATGTTAATTAATGAGCCGTTAGTATTTTGGGAAAAGAAAGAATAAAAGAGATTCTCTACCAGATAGTAGTTTATGGAAAACTGCAGTAATAAGAAGCTACTGTTAGAGCGGTGACATCAAGGACAAAAGAACAAAATAGGCAGTCAGGAAACCACATCTATAAAATTATGGAAACACAGAGGTATCTTCAAAATCTATTTGAAAATAAAATATGTCAATGCATGATAATTAACAATCAGTGGCAATAATTTTATATTAATACTACAATATTATTAGTGAATAATTAAATATTTTAGAATAAGAGGTAGAATAGATATTTTTCTAGGAAGAATGAAAATAATGTAAGAAGTAACAAAAAATGATGTGTGTCAACAACATGAATGTAAATCTTCTACCTATCAGCAAATACAATAAAATGAAAGGTCACAATTAGGCTGGTGTTAACTTTTTTTTTTTTTTTGAGATGGAGCCTCAAACTATCCCCCTGGGTAGAGTGCCATGGCATCACAGCTCATAGCAACCTCCAACTCCTGGGCTCAAGCGAGTCTCCTGCCTCAGCCTCCCAAGTAGCTGGGACCATAGGCGCCTGCCACAACGCCCGGCCATTTTTTGGTTGCAGCCATGATTGTTGTTTGGCGGGCCCGGGCTGGGGATTCGAACCCGCCACCTTCGGTGTACGTGGCTGGCGCCTTAGCCGATTGAGCCACAGGCGCTGAGCCGGAGTTTTCTTTTCTTTCTTTCTTTCTTTCTTTTTTTTTTTGTTTGGGATTCACTGAGGGTACAAAGAATTAGGTTACACTAATTGCATTCGTTAGGTAACGTCCCTCTTATAATTGTGTCCCACCCCCAAATGTGGGTGTCAAACACTGTGACCCCCTTATGTCCCCTTACATCCCTTACATCTTCCCTTCTCCCCGGTCCCTTGTTCCCCTTCTCCTACCTTGTATTAGCTCATCTACTGCCTTCATATTAGAATTGAGTACGTTGGATTCTTCCTTCTCCATTTTTCACAAGGGAGTTTTCTTGGGTCTTTTTTTTTTTTTTAATAAGGGCATTAATCACATTGATAATTATTAAACCACCATTGATTAATCACATTTGAGGCCTCTGTCTTCACTACCCATTCACCTTCCAGAGGCTCCACCTTCTAATACCATCACTGTCGAGGTTAGCATTTCAACATTGGATTTAGAGAAGACACAAACATTCAGTCCATAGGAGTTTTCTTTTCTAGAAATTTTGTCTGCCAGCACCTTGATCTTGTCTCGCGAATGCTTTTGCTTCTTTTACCTTGTGGAACGTTATGAACATACTCATTTAGAATATTCCATTTTAGATTATTCTATTATCTCAACTATTCTAAGCTATTAATTATCCCTTTACTGTGTTTGCTTCCCAGGGCTGTGGGTTTCCCTGTGTGCTTGACAATTTTGGATTATTGGCTCATCTTCAGTTGTTTTTCTCCTGGGGGTGGCTTGTTTATACTTAAAGTTGAGGAGGCACATTTATTGGGTACTTTTGTATAAGTTTTGTTAGGGTTCTGTGGTTTTCAGTGTTTCTGGACCTGTTTTAATGTTGATTTTCTTGGCTGCAAAAATTCTTGCACCATTTGAGTCATACGAATTCAGGTCACACACACAATACTTTTAAATCAGAAAAATGTGGAAGTAAACCATAGAGCTGTCCTGAAGAGTGTTTGGCACTAATGGGAGCTTGAAAATTTTTATTTGGAAGGTGGGTAAGTTGCATTTGCAATTTGCATGGAAAACACAATACTTTTAGTAGATTTGCATCTTTATTTGGAATAACTTGGGGATAGGCTGATGAAAATTTGATATGGTCTTTAAATTGTACTTAATAGTAAAAAAAGTACTTTTACTTAGGATATGCATTTATTTGGAGTAGATTGGGAAGGGCTGACAGAGATAAAAATGGGGCAAAAATTATCTCAAATCTTCCTTTGTGGCTGGAGCTAAATATACAGCCTGTGATTATATAAAGGCACTCTCAGCCACAATGCCTCTCTGCAGAGGTGGGGGAAGGGAACTCTAGATGAACATCTCTTTTAAAATCTAGGCACCTGGGTTAAATTAAAAAATGTTAAAGAATGTTTAGATTTATCACGAATTACGTGACGGTTGACTCCATCAAGTGTGACCTTGCTTAAATTTCAAAAAAAGAGCAAATCATTCAAAATATTTGTCTTCCAATTTAGTTTGATATGACCCTAAGCTTTAGCCTCACATAAGAAGAGGAAATTTAATTTGAAAACTAGAAAAAGATCTTTATTAACTTTGACTGAAAGAACGTTGATTATAGTCTTTCTTTCACCAACCAGTGGGACATCTGACGGCAAGCCTTAGGGACTCCAGAGCTGTAGCAAATTAAGAGAAGAATGCTGCT
Source organism: Galagoides demidoff (assembly GCA_963574575.1). Lineage (NCBI taxonomy): Eukaryota > Metazoa > Chordata > Mammalia > Primates > Galagidae > Galagoides > Galagoides demidoff. The sequence continues at coordinate 7,051 of CAUYQV010117336.1, forward strand.
GCTTCTGTGACAGTTTTCAGAGGTGTAAAACAATGCGAGGTCCAGGAGGACTTTGTCTTGATGTAAGGCATGGAACTCAGGGAGGTTTAAAAATAAAGGCGTGAGGGGACCTCCTTGTTGGTGGTTTCATAATTAGCATAGGAAAAAAACCCACGTGCTCTGGCTTCAGCTTAGTAGAGAAGAGGTGGCTCTAAGTTTTTGAAAGCAAGATGGAAGAAGTTTTTTTTTTTTTTTCCTTTTTCTTTTTTCAGTAGAGAGGGCTATATTACTAGAAGCAGGGGATATGGAGTGGGATCAGCATCTCACTGTGGTCATATGTATGTGCAAGTTCTTTGGAGGTAAACAGCATGGCTTCTAGGGTTGCTTTGCTTAAGGTGGACAAAGAAGACAAGTTGCTTAAATTGTCTAGGCATCATTTCCCTCATCTGTAAAATGGGGAAATTTGAGTTGGTATAGGAAGCAGGTAGTCTTCATTAGAGTGTTGTATTGCATCTCGGGGTCTGTGATGTTTCTACGGGAACTTGGTGCTGAAATATATGGATTTGGCTTGTACATTTTCCTGAAGGGACAGGACACATAGCTTCCTTTGGATTTTTGAAATTATTCAAAATTCCTTAAAGGTAAATAACCATCGCCTTAAAATTTCTACAAGAAGACAGGAGATTTGTGTACTCCATTAAGGAGTACAAAATACAGTGGAGTTGAAGATGCAGGTCTCATTGTAATGAGGTGACTCTTGAAGCACGTCCGAACCATCAGTACATGTTGGGGTAGAAGGCATGTTCCCATGGTAACCACAGAGTCCTTCCAAAAAGATTTAGAAATGCATACCTAGAAGGACCACATTTAAATTAACCTTTAGCAAATTCCTAATTTGTCCAGTGGATTTGATGAGAGCTATAATCTTCCTAATTCCATGAGTATTTAGAGATCAAACTGAAGAGATAACTCTTGGTTTTTATTTCTACCTTGATTTTGCTGCAATTCCATGTTTTTGGTCAAGACGTTTAGTTATTTACTCTTATATGTCCTTCACTAGAGGACGTGTTCTCAATGACTTCTTAGCTTTGTTGTGTCACAGAGACCTGTAGTCTAACTTACAAGTGAGATGGCTATTTAGGTTAATGTTGGTGTCTTAAAATTTGCTATTTGTTTTTCATTTGTTCTTTGAGAAATTCAGAATTAATGAGAGACATCTTTTGGTAATGCCAACATTTTCCACTCAAACTTGAAGTGTCAGCTGAGATTTACAGATATTAGAAAACGTGGTAGAGATCTTAGAAAAAGTTGGTAAATTGTGCTATACTCTTTGAGTGGACCAGAGGAATTCCAGTACAATGCAAACATTTGTTCAAGGTGCACAGTCAGTGGTCTTAGTTAAAGTAGTTTCATCCTCGTCTCCTTAGCCAGGTATATTGCTCTCTCTACTTCCTGGCATAAATTCTGTACAGCTCTCAGAATGGTCTCCTCACATTCCTTTGCCCAAAGCTCTACCTGTAATTTTGCATATTATACTGTATTATTTTACCTCTTAGGATGGCTGTTCATGTTTATCTCTGTATTCCACCCATTCAAAAAATGTCTCCTTACAAAGTCTTCACTGACTAATCCAGCTTATAATGATCACTTCCTTTTTATATGTATATATAGTTTATATTTATAATATAATCTTTCATCTTATCTTCTTCTTTAAATTATAAGCAACTCAAGGAGAGGATATTTGCAGAGACTGATTAATGTTCAAATGCATTCCCTTTATTAGGCATATATCTAGACCATATTCTTTGCCTTGTAGTTAGGTGTGTCCATGAGACTGAGTTTTAGCCAAAGGAACAGAGGCAGAAGAGATAAACATTACTACCAGGTCTGATTTATTAAAATATTCCACACCTGATCTTTCATGCTGTTTTCCTACGTGCTGGCTGAATGCAGAAGACTGTTGGATTTGGCGGGCAGGTGGATCTGCAAGATGGAAGGAGCTTAGGTTGCTAATGTATTGTATGAAAATACTTTACCAACCAGGTTAGATGATAAGTAGCTAGCTTATCAACGTATCATATATTAAGGCACCAGGATCTTGGGTCTTCTCTGTGACAGCAGTTGTGTTACTCTAACAAATACAGCGGTAAATCATATCATATTTCTTTGTTTTCTTCACAATACCCAAAACCATGTGGAGAGAGAGTCCATCAACACTGGATGCTTCCCCTAAAATTAGCTGGTCTTTACCTTTTGGAGCAAGAAGAGAAAGGATGCTGTGTTCAGGTCTAAAGACTGGGAAGTAGGAAAAGAAGGGAGATGTTAGCAGTGGGAGGCTCAGTCTGAATGTACATAGGGTATACCAAGCACCTAGATTTGGTTTTCTATTCTGGTCAGTGGCCTCAAATAAACAATATTGTTATTGATTATTATATTAAGTAAATATCAGGAAAGGTAATGGTATTGATTATTGCATTAGATACATGTGCAGAGTGGTGGCACTATTGATTTTTATATTAAACAAATACGACATGGGACAAAACTCATACCCCAGTCAGCCCAACTTAAAATGACTTAAGGATCTGAGCACAATTCTGGGACAGGGACTTATTTTATGATGAGTGTTTTAGAATATACGAGAATTTTCATCACCAGATTCTCATTAAAAAGAAAAGCCATTAGGGACACAAATGCATCTGTGTATAAACCCGCCTTAGAGATGGCAGCATTATTGTCAGCAGTGAAGACCTGTGGGATCTATCAAGTACCAAATGTTGACAGAGCCTGGTAAAGATATGAGACCAATTAAAGAAATGAAACTGAGAGATGGAATTCAATTGCAAAGAGCAGGAACATTTTAATTATGTGTAAAATATAAGCAAGGTTACCTGTGATTAGAAACCAATGGTTTTGCATTTCTGAGGTTGACCAGTATTGGAGCAGTCTCTCATCTATACATACCGTATATAATGGGGGAAAAATCAATAGATACATTTCAGTTTTTGACTGTGGAATGGGATGACATGGTTGTTATTAAGCTTGTGTTTTTGAAGAATAGAAGGAAGAATAAAATTCTTGATTTTAACCCGTATGTTTTCCAATATTAGATTAAAAGGATCTACAGGAGGAGTGAGAGCAAGATAGGAAAAGGGTTTGGAATAGTGTTAGTGGGAAGGCATTTCCTCATCATGGGGAGGGTGGAGGAAGAGCTAGAGGAAAAGAGGCCATGGGGAGGTGGAATCCCAGTGGACAAGAATCTGAGGAATCCTGTTCTGTAGGGGAGGAGACACAAAAGAAAGTTCACATACTCAACACATGCAAGAGTTGAAGACACCATGGAGGCTGTTCTTGTATTGCCTAGACCACTCTTCAACTTTGTTTGATTGGTTCTTATTATTCAGGTCTCAGCTCAGATCTTTGCTGACTACCTCATGTAATGTTGCTCTATCAGTCGTTGTCTTATTGAATTTTCTTCCTAGCACATACCACTTTTAAGGTTTTCTAATTTATTCAGATGTTTGGTGTTCATCTTCCATGACAACAAGGATCTTATCTGACTTGCTTATCACCATTCCCCTAACACCAGACTAGTGCCTAAAACAGAGGAGATATTCATTGAATGTCTTCCTGAGGTCAGGCTGCTATAACAAAGTACCATAGACTGGGAAGCTTAAACAATAGACATTTATTTATCACAATTCTGGAGGCTGGGAAGTTCAAGATCCAGGTGCTAGAAGATTTGGTGTCTGCTGAGGACCTGCTTCTGGGTTCATAAATGGCCATTTTCTGATTGTATCTTCATAGAGTAGAAAGATGGTGACGGAGCTCCCTGGAGTCTCTTTCATAAGGGCACTTATCCTATTCACAAGGGCTCCATCCTTATGACCCCATAACTTCCCAAAGGCTCTGTCTCCTAATACCATCATTTTAGGGGTTAGGATTTCAACATACTAATTTTGAGGGGGGACATGAATGTTTAGTCCATTGCAACAAATACTTGTGGAATAGATGGACCAGACACCTGTCCATCTTGGAAAAGAAGATGCCTCTGAGTCAAATAAGGTGAAAGAGAAACTTAAAAAGATAACCTAAAAACTTTCTGTGACTAAGGTAAGGGACTTCAGGACATATTAATTAGTTATCTCATTTCAGATGTGCAAACACTGAAGAAAGGTTAAAATGACAGCATTTCATAAACAATAGCTAAAATCTTCTGACTCTGAAATTCTTAATTATTTTGCTGTCCATTTCATACATTTCTCTCCTCAATATTTGCGAGGAGTAATATTTAGGAGGAAAATAAGTTGGCCATTTGGATAAAGCCCTTTCCCTCCTCAGCAAATCCTCTGCTTTGTCTGTAGGTGACCTGACCCAAAAGAGTAGCAGGTGGTGTATTAATAGAGTGATTTGCACTTTTGAGGGTATGTGTGTACACAGTCTCCCTTATACTGGTCTGCGCTTCTTTATATTAAAATGTGTTTATATTTGAAGAAATGAAAGCTGAAGTATTAGCCTGCTTTTGTCATGGTTGTAGTGTAATCCACCATGAGAAATCATAATATAATTTCATTTTCCCCTTAGTTTAATGCTGCTAAAGAAGCCAGCTCTCAGTCTGAGGAAAGAAATCTACTTTTGAGCATACCTGCATGCAGATGGGCTGTGGAGGTGGCTTATCCTTTTACATAATAAGTTAGAGAGTTCTCTTTTTCAGCGGAATAGATGTATAGATTAATAAACCCAGACGAGGCCTATGGATACATGGAATCAATGTAAGCCTGGTTAGAGATGACAAAGAGCTTCATGCTCGAGTGCTTTGCAGCCTAATTCAATAAAACAAAATGAAAGGCAAATGCTTGAGGAGCCGAGGAGAGGATCTTTATGAAAATATTAAAACTTCTGCACAAAGAAAGTCACATTCTTTTTGGAGCTTGATCCCAACATTGCCACATAATGTATGGGTCTCTTTCAGAAGGCCAGCATCAAGGCTCTTTGTGATTTTTTTTTTTTCTGTTTTTAACAAAGCAGCAAAAAGAAACCATTTTGCATGTAGAAACCTACTCTCTGGTCTTTAACTGGAAAGTAAAATGCTGACATAAAACTGGATTTTTTTTCCCCTCCATCAATTTACAACGCTAAAATATAAATCCAAACTGCAGCAGTGACAGTGGGGAAAGCTATTCACGGGTCCGCAGCCATCTCTGATTCCATCAATTTGTTTTCCAGTCTTTGTTGTGATTCTGTTTCTCATGGATCTCTGGAGACAGTCTCCTGCTTGAGGAAAGAATATCAATAGGCCGCGTGTCCTCTAGGAGGCTTCCCTGCGACAGTCACCCGGCTGCCACAGATCAGATCTTCTATTTCTTTTAATGATGGTGGTAAAACAACAAAAATTATTCATTTTGGGAAACATGAAAATCAACAAAGCAATAATGTCTGAGTGAGAGGAGAGTTTTGTTCCCTTTTTATGCAGTGTGCTCAGAGGCACAAAGTAAGAATCAATTGGTCTCTTTTCTGGGATTTCATAAATCCGTAATTATATCCCATGCATTTAAAAACGAAGCCAAGAGCTAAGTAAATGTGAACAGAACTTGCCAAGGAGAGGTAGCACTCGGCAGTGAAATAAATACCAGACCTGCTCATGGGCCTGGTTTCTGAGCTGGGCCCTCCCAGGTGACAGGGGAGTCACCTTTGAAAAAAATTCCCTCATTTCTGCTCCTCTAACCTCACAAGGCTGATGAAATATAACATGATATGTACACGAGTGTCTAGGGAAGGTTAGAGCCCGATCTGAATATGATACGGTATCAAATTATTAGAGGAGATACAATTTCCTTTCATATTCACAGCGGTCTCTAAGAGCTCTATCTCAGAAAATCCTACCATGTTTGTTTTTAAGAAAGGAATTACTTCCAATTTTTTGTATTCTAAAATATGTTTGTATATATGTAGATATTTATATTTTTCTGCTTTTTTTTTTTTCTCTCTGTCTCCTTCCACAACCCTTTTCAGTTTCTCCTCCCACTCATCCTTGAACTTTCAACTCAGTGTTACTTCCTTCGAGAAATTCCTCCCGTCCTCGAGGCTAGATTGGTCCCCACCACCAATCCACGGATTTTTGCTTTTAAACACCCTTGAGTTTATCTCGAATTACGTTTTCCACATGTTGTACGTTTATTCCTCTGTCTCTTCCGTAAGATTGTGAACATCTTGAGAATGGACGTTGCATCTTAATCATTTTTGAATTCCCAATGCCTGGTGCAGTGTTTGCCACATAGTAAACGCTCAGTAAATTTTGTTAGTAAATGGCTATTTTTATCAGATACATATAAAAAATGGAAACGTTCCTATTTTAATGTGAGTGGCTAGGGACTGGTTAGATTTATCCATTGCTATAATATAAGCTGAATTTCTCTTTAGAAATCACAGTAGTCACAATGGTTCCCCCCAAATGTGCACAGCCCAATACTGGAACCTATGAATATGTCATGTAGCAAAAGGGACTTTGCAGGTGTATTTAAGGCTACAGAGCTTAAATAGAGAGATCATTCTGGCTTATCTGGATGGGCACAGTCTAATCACACAAACCTTTCAGAACAACTTTCTCTGGCTGGAAGCAGAAGAAAGGCAGCAGCAGAAGTCAGCGGGACTCACAGTGTGAGAAGGACTCGGTGGGTGTTGCTGGCCCTGGGGTTTGGCAGTTGCGTGTGAAGAACAGAGAGGTTCTCAGCTGACAGTCTGCAAGGCAGCAGGAACCTCAGCTCCATATCCACCAGCACTGAGTTTGACAGCAGTGTGAATGAGCCTGAAAACAGATTCTTCCCCAGGGGTCTTCAGGTAAGAGCCCAGCTGGGCTGACACCTTCCTTTCCGCCTCAGGAGACCCACAGCAACCTGCCTCCTCCCCCCCTCAACCCCCACAGTCTTGTCTACCTGGACGTCTGACCTACAGATAGGTGAGATCATACATTTGTGCTGTTATATGTCACTGAGTTTGTGGTCATTGGTTGAGGCGGCATTAGAATACACATGTAGGAATCAATTTACTAGTTCCCAAAGACCAGGTTTTGGAAACTTATCATAAAGATGGAATAGGCTGAGTCTGCATCAGACCATGAAAATCCCCATGGAGGAGGCCTGCAAAGTCACCCAGGTTGGGGTCCCTGGAATGGTGACAGCAGCAGTGGTGGAATTGCAGGATCAGTTGGTGCTGCCCCACTAATCAAGTCCATGTGGCTAGTTCCCGGACACCTGGGGATTTACTTAATTTCTTCTGGTTATAGGTAAGATTTGGCAGGGTGAGGCAGAGCAGGAGAGGAGCTTTACATACATATAATATACATATACACAGTGCCTATGATGTGAAACATAATGGGAGTCCGTAAGTGACCTGCCTTTACCATTATCATCATCATCCACTGTTAATCCATTCACCTGCTGTGCCTCACCCCTCTCTCCACTGCACTAGTGTGGAGCTTCAATAGCATGGAAACCTCCAATCTTCTGCCAGAGTGGAGGCTGAGCAATCTCCTGGCTGAGTAGAGTTGGGAAGGGGACATAGGGAACTTTCCAGCTCCTTAGCTTGACTTTTAACCCATCTTCTGGGTCTCTGTTGCTACCTCTCACCCCTTTAGAAGTACCTGGTGTCACCAATTCCCATGCCTGTCTGGAGTCCAGAGGCAAGGCATGGGCAGGCGCTCTCACCATTGACTTCCTCCTGGAGGCACTTGGTCTCCAGCTTTCTGCACTAAGTTGGCTACTGCCACTTGTCCACCCTTCTGTGGTCTTGCATCTGTTGTGATGGTCCCCAACCTTTCTGGCACCAGGGACCTGTTTCATAGAAGATAATTTCTCTAAACTCCCTGGTGTAGGGGAGTCTGAGAGGAGGCAGGGCTCAGGCAGTGATGTGAGTGATGGGGAGTGGCTGTAAATACTGATGAAGCTTCGCTGGCTCACTCACCTCCTGCTGTGTGGCCTGGTTCCCAACTGGCCATAGAGCAATACCTGTTGGGGACCACAGATCTCTTGTGTTCTGTTTGTTCCTCCTTTGGAAGGTTTACAGTGAGTTTCATATCCTTTACCATTTGAGGAGAGAATGATATGACCTAATGTCTCCAATTGGCCACGCCAACTACTAGGCCGTTGGCCTCATTTCTTTGTCTGCAAAATGAGGGGTTATAGAGCATAAACTTTAAGGCATTTTCCTCCACTGAAACTCTTTGCTCCTGCATATGGCTTATATTTACTGTAATTCCCAGCTGATCACAGCCAGATTCCCTATCCCTTATTTCACTCTCAGAATAGTAGTGATTATTTTTGCTTTTGTTGTTTTGAATCTCTTTGAGCAAGAGACCTGTGGTGTAGCAAATTATATCTTGTGTACAAATTAGAGTAAACTGAAAAACACAGGTGACTTTTGTTCCCTTCTGCATCACAAAGACCTTTTCAATACACCTGATTGATTGTAAAGCGAACTCCACAAGCAGATGTGAACTACTGGGACCCTGCTAATGGTAATTTGGGTGCTGTCATATTTATCATGCTGTGCTATTTGGCAAGCAAGTAGGAAGCCTTTAAACTTTTTGCTCTTTCTGGAAAAAAAAAAATCCAGACAGAAGATGATACCAGAATTCAAATCAGAAAGACGTTTCCTTTCTATGGAGAATCACAAAGAATGTCCTGATAAGTTAGTATAAGTCCTGTTCTGGTTAAGTTAGTTTAGGTTGGATGTTTATTGCTTGAATCCAGGAGAGTCTTTGATTCGTGAAGGGCAGTGGAAATGGAGAAGGGGCGTGTTGGTTTTCTCTCTGGAGCTCCACTGCGGGGCTTGATGCTTTTGAACTTGTGTCCTCAGAGCTTCTCACTGTTTATTGTAGTCACTGCCGTTAATGACTAGCGCTTATGTGTGTGCTTTTGGTAGCCAGGAGAGAAACTTCCGCAAGATAATGACTAGTTTAAGGATGCTGGGTTATATGCTTGAAATAAAAAATAGCTTAGAATTTGATAGAATTCTTTGTGTATGGTTCTTGTTTGTCTCAGTGCCATTGGTATGGGGTTTGGGAAAGGAGTCCTCTGAAAAGTTTTCAATTAAAATAGAAATCCTAAATAATCAAAGAGAAGGAGACATTGACCATTGTTATTTCTAACAATTGGATGTAGAATGTTATTAAAGGTTTATAAAAAAAGAGATTGATGTATCTATAGTTGACAACTTTGGGTTAATCTGTGACTCACTCTGCTTAAATATCTGTTTATATTGATACACAGTAGATGTACATATTTTTGTGGTATATGTAATAATTTTATATATTCATATAATCAAGACAGGATTATTGGGATATCCTTCACCCTATTTATCTTTTCCTTACCTTAGGAACATGCAAATTATTCTCTTTTGAAATGTACAATTGATTCATGTTAACTGTAGTCAGTTGATCTATTGAACACTAGGTCTTATTTCTTCTATATAATTATATATTTGTACCCATTAATCAAACTCTCTTCATCCTCTTCCCGCAACTGCCGCCCTCTGATAACCACGAGTCTACTCACTATCTTCATGAGATTTACCCTTTTAGCTCCCACATACAAGTGAGAACTTGCAATATTTGTCTTTCTGTGTTTGCTTGGTTTGTTTCATTTAACATAAGGACCTCCAGTTCGATCCATGTTGCTACAAATTGACAAGATTTCATTCTTTTTAGTGGCTGGATACTATTCCCTTGTGTGTGGGTATCACCTTTTCTTTTTCCATTCATTCATTGATGGACATGTAGGTTGATTCCATATTTGGGCTATTGTGAACAGCACTACAAGAAACATTGGCGTGCAGAGATCCCTTGGATATTTTGATTTCCTTTCTTTTGTATATACAGTATACCTATGTAGTTTTCCATTTTGAATTGCTATAGAGGAATGCCTGAGGGTGGGTCATTTCTAAACAAAAGAGGTTTATTTGGCTCACAGTTCTGCAGGCTGTACAAGAAGCATGGCCCAGTATCTGTGTCTGGGTAGAGCTTCAGGCAGCTTCCAATCCAGGTGGGAGGTGAAGGAGGAACAGGCATGTTGCATGGTGAGAGAGGGACCAAGAGAGGGATGCGGAGGTTCCGGCTCTCTTAAACAACCATCTCTCATGTGAACTAATAGAAGGAGAACTCATTGCCAGTGGGAAGGTACAAAGCCCTTCGTGAAGGATTCACTCTCATGACCCAAATACCTCCTCCAACGTTGGGGATCAAATTTCAACAGTGAGATTTAGAAAGGACAAGTAATCAAAACCACACCAACCCAGAAGTGGAGTTCTGGATCATATGATAGCCCTACTTTCAGTTTTTTTGAGGAAACTCCATACTTCTTTCCGTAGTGGGCGTACTAATTTACATTCCCATCAACAGTGGATGAAGGTTCCCCTTTCTTTACATCTTTGCCAGCATCTGCTTTTTTCTGCCTTTTTGATACAAGCCATTCTGACTAGGGTAAGATGATATCTTACGGTTTTGATTTACATTTCTATGATGTTAGTGATGTTGAGCATTTTTCATATCCTTGTTGGTCATTTGTTATGTCTGGTATTGAGAAATGTTTTTTCAGATATTTTGCCTAGAGTATACATAAAAATCAGAGTATTTGGTATTTTTTGGTATTGAGTAGTTTGAGTTCCTTATATATTCATGTTCACCTTGTTAGATGGATAGTATGCAAATATTTTCTTTCATTATGTAGACTGTCTCTTTATTTGTCAATTCTTCCCTTTTGTGTGCAGAAGCTTTTTAGCTTGATGTAATTCCATTTGTCCATTTCAAATTTTGTTGCCTGTGCTTTTGGGGTCTTACATAAAGAAATTGTTGTCAACACCGATGTCCTGGAGTGTTTCCCAGCATTTTCTTCTAGTAGTTTTATCCTTTCAGGGCTTAGTTTAAGTCTTTAATCCATTTTGATTTGATTTTTGTGTATGGTGAGATAAAGGGCTATAATTTTATTCTTTTGCACATTGATATCCAGTTTCCCCAGCACCATTTATTGAAGAGACTGTCCTTTCTTCATTTTATATTTTTGGTACTTTTGTTGAACATAGGTTGGCTAGGGCGGCACCTGTGGCTCATGGAGTAGGGTGCCGGCCCCATATGCCAGAGGTGGTGGATTCAAAAGCTGACTCCGGCCAAAAAAAAAAAAAAAAAAAGAAAATAGGTTGGCTATAAATGCATAGATTGATATCTGTGTCCTCCATTCTGTTCCATTGGCTTATGTGTCTGTTTTTATGCCAGTACCAGGCTGATTTGCTTACTGCAGCTTTGTAGTATATTTAGAGGTCAGGCAGGGTAATGCCTCCAGCTTTATGCTTTTTGTTTAACATTATGTTGGCTATTTGGGATCTTTTATGGTTCCATATAAATTTTAGAATTGTGTTTTTCCATGTCTGTGAAGAATATCACTGGTATTTTGACAGGGATTGCACTGAATATGTAAGTTGCTTTGATTAGTATTGACATTTTAACAATATTAGTTTTTCCAATCCATTAATATGAAATACCTTTTCATTTTTTCATGTTCTTTTGAATTTCTTTCAGTGTTTTTTTTTTATAAAAAATAGTTTTTATTTCAAAATGTTAGGAGGTACAAATATTCTTGTTACAAGGATGAATTGTATGATGCAGAAGTCAGGGCTTGTTAGTGTGACCATAACCAGAATAGCGTACGTTGTGCCAGAGGCGTGAGTTTTTTTATCTCTCACCCCCGGAACACTCCCCTTCTTGGTGTCCAGTGTCCTGTATACGCCTTTGTGACCACATGTGTCTATTGTTTAGCTCCTACTTATTAGTGAGAACACATTCCTGAGATACTTCACTTGGGGAATATTCTCCAGTGCCATCTAAGTTGCTGCAAATGACATTATTTCATTCCTTTTTATGACCAAGTAATGTTTTTCTGGTGTATTTGAGTTGCTTTTCCATTTTCTTCTGGATCTCATTGAGCCTCCTTGCAATCCTTATTTGGAGTTCTTTATCTGTTATTTCAGTCTTTCATTCTGATTAGTATCCGTTACTACAGAGCTGATGTGTTCCTTTCGGGGTGCCTTTTTGCTCTGATTTTTCATAGTTAGTGAAATTTTGCAATGATTTCTTCTCAAAGGAGCAACTGCTTCTTTTTGTTTTTGGATTTTCTTTCTTTTCTTCTTCTTTTTTTTTCTTTGCAGTTTTTGGCCATGGCCGAGCTTGAACCGCCACTCCCAGTATATGGGGCCAGTGCCCTACTCCTTGAGCCACAGCTGCCGCCCCTGTTTTTGCATTTCCTTGTGTTTGGTAAAGTACCCCTTTTACTCCTAAGGATGTGCCTTTAACATATGTTCGGTAAGAACCTTTGTCTTTACTTGTGGGTACTTTGATGGAGACCTAGGATTCGGATGGCTACCTTTGTTATAGATGTCCTTGCGAGGTGTTTTTCTCCATCAGTAGTCATTTTTATGCTGTAACAGTGGCATACTCCATGTATGGGTAGATACCTGTCTTTGTCAACAAGGGGAGATGGAGATCTTTGAAATCCTTTTTCCACAGCCCTGTGGTCTCCTTGTAGTATAAATTACACTGAGATGCCTACTTTAATTTCTAAGTCAGTAGGTGGTGCTTGTGGGTAAGATTCAGCCACACCCAGTATGATTGAATCAATAAATGCCATAGTGGAGGGTACAAGTTGTTCTCCCTGCCAGGTGGTGGCACTTGCTGTGGTGTTTTCTGGAGCACCAGCTCTAGCCAATCGGGAGAAGCCCTTGGATGCTCCGGGTGGTGGGTGGAGCCCTGGAGCACACAGGGGACACCTTATTCTCCGCAACAGCAGATGTGGATGGAGAAGTGAGGCTGGGAGGCGCTGGGGCAGGAGAGCCTACTCCCAGGCTCTAGAAAGGCAGGCACGAGACCTGTCTAAGCAGCGGTCAAGGGTCAGCTTCCAGACCTCGGGGGAACGCCCCCAGGGCAGGGCTGAAGCGGCCCTGCCTAGAAGTTTTGCCCTTCTCCCCCTTCCCTGGCCTGCGGGTCTCCTTCCAGTGTCAGGCGCTAGCAGAGCTCAGTAGCAGCGGTGCTGCAGGGAGGGTCCGTCTCTGCCCAGGACCCTACCTTGGACTGAAAGCCTGGCTTTGGGGGGACTCCCCGAAAGTGCTCCGAGGCGCAGACCCCTGCCCCACTACTCTGTCCCTTTAGCTCTGCCTGCGTGAGCTCCTTCACCTCCAGAGATTAACTCCCACATCTCTCTCCGTGGCCCCAAGCACTGTGATCGAGTCCTGGGGGTACAGCATCTGTCCTTTGGGCCTCTCCTCTGATGCTCCAAGTTCAATCCCTGAGCATAGAACACGATTGTGGTTAGTGAGATGTGAGGTGCCGCCTGCAAAGTAGCTTCTGGGGAGGTTATGTCGTTCGTGATGAAGGACCTGGCAAAGGGCATTGTGCATTGGTGTTATCTGAGAAGCAGCTGTAGCCACGTGGAGGTTACTCATAGCTGAAATAATCCTAACCAGTATAGCAATAAAACAGATTTAATGCTTTAACTTTTGACTAAAACTTCTTTCTTCTATATTTTCTTCAAATGTGAGAGAAGTACAATAATAAAAATAAAACTAGGTAAAAGAATTGCAAATATTAAAGGATTCATAGAATGTCAGCGGTGAAAGGGATGCTTATAAATTATTCAAAGAAAAACCACTTATTTTTTTTGAGAAAGCTAGGCTGTGCTTCATACTGGATATAGCAGAGAACGAGACAGCCACTGTCTCTGTCTTTTCGAAAATAGAGTCTAGTGGGTCTTAGACAGTATTTGGCCTATTTTTCTGATCGTTCTGATAGGAACAACTTTGGCATATCTCTGTGTTGGTATAATTATTCTTTGTCATTTACTTTTAAACACACAGGAGCTATCTGGAAAGTATCCAGCCGCACAGGTCTCCAGTTTTCTTCTTGCATGTCTGAGTACTTCCTGGATAGCTGTTCAGGTCTGTTCTGCTCATTCTGCTCATCTCAATACCTGAAGGTTTTGGCTATTCAAGGAACTGAATTTGTGCACAATGGTTGGAGGGAGCTAAATTTCTTTGCAAAATAGGGTGAGAAGAATTTGGAATGACTTGGACAGTCTGGGTACGTGTGTTACATGCACGTGCGTGTGTGTGTATGTGTGTGTGTGTGTGTGTGTGTGTTTGTGTCTACATGTAAGAGAGAGAGAGAGAGAGAAAGACAGGAAGAGAAAGAGAAAAACAGCACAATGGTCAGAGGCTGGGGGCTAGAGAAGGAAGACCCGTGAGAAATCCTTCACTGGTAACAGTGGTGGCCAAAAGGACTTCCAAGATGAGACGACTGATACCTAGTTTTAAGTTCTTTGCTGTGTCATGCAGCAATGGTATTGTTTGGCAGTGACCTAGAAAACTTCAGCTTTGTTCCTTTGTTTCTTGAGTGGGGAAACAGGTAGATAAAGGATTGACCTCAAGACTCAGAGTGCAGAACAAAAATTCATTGGTGGCAGGAAATGGGAAAGAACGCCACAGAAGCAGGAAAATACATCCCATTCCCTCATCTTTCTCTCCTTGGGAATTTTGCAGAGATCTTGAAGAGGGCTTTGGGCTTTCCACCAGATACAGAATGGGCCTTGACCTCTATAACTGATAACTTCAGGGACATCTAGATACTCTACCCGGGAATGTAGGAATCATCATAATAGTAATTATTCAATTATTGGGTCATTGCCTTCCCCTCTAGACAGTAAGCTTCTTGATGACAGGGCTTGTGTCTGTTCAGATTGGTTAGTACTTAAAAATAAGTATCCAACTAATATTTATTTAGTAGTTCCCTCCTGACAAGGTAAGGCTACATTTAAATATTCATAGTGTTTCCCTTCTCTGCTTGCTGAGGAGAAGCACACTACCCACTGGCCTCTCTCTCCTCTCTCTTTCTCTTTCTCTCTTGTTATGTTTTGCCAGGGAGGCTCCCAAGTCGATGATGTATGATTGATTGTGGGTGATGGGGACCTGGAGAAGTTGGGAGAGGTTTCATATTTACACTGGAGATATTAGAGAGCTGCACACAAGTGAAAGGTAACAGATACAGATGCAGGCAAGGGAGATAGAGAAGAAATCTTGTGCAAGCTGAGTTTCAGAGATTTGGGCGCTTCAGAGGGAGAGGAGAGGTATTAGGGGCAGGTGTAATGCATATGATTGCACATACACACACAGATTATTTATGTAGGTAGAAAGTAGCAGGGAAAAGTTGGTCTCAATACATTTTCCTGTGTGTTATGAATGAGATATCTTTGGGCAATTTTTGGTAGATTTCGATAAAGATTTAAATTGCTTCTTGGTTATTTTTGACTGCATTTCTTTGAATGAGAGGCTAACTTCTAGGTTGAAAAAAAAAAGGCCAGCCTGGGTTTATTTGGGTTACAGTGTGTAGTAAACTGAATTTCACACTTTGATATCCTACACTATGCCCCCAAACCCTTTGTGGGGACAGCAAATACTTGTTACAAAGAGCTGAAATAGCAGTATTCTAAAATTACATGCTATCAAATCTGATAGCTTCTAATACGGAAAGAATTAAGACTAAACTGAGGTATATTTTAGATTTTGTTCTTTTTCTTTAGTAGATTTAAAGCATGTATTAGAAAATGCAGTATAAGGACATTGGAATTATTACACAAATAGGCATGGGGTCACTGAGACTGATCTTACTGTCCAATTGGAGTTAATCTATGGGAAGCAAGACACTCCTGATTAGTAACCAGATCCTTCCAAGGATGTTAAAATACTTAAATTCAAATTTCTTTTATTCAAACCCCGTAGCTCACAGAAAAGTCATACATTAGGCCAAAGTCTAAGTTATGCCTCCCTGCTGGAACTCAGTAAAACAAAGGCATTTCTCCTTGTTCATAAAACATCCCTGTTTCAGTTGAATTAACTCACTTCAAACTAAGTGGAATCTCAGACGACAGGTTTCATTTCAAAGAGGTAACTTTTATTTTGGTGGCAGGGAGAGAAGGTTCTTCTATCATCTGGTGATAGATGGGGGCTCTGGAAAGAGGCAGGGGTCCTAGAGTTCTTCAAATGTTAGGTAGCTCAGTGGTAAGTTCAGGGGAGCACTGCTGTGTCCTTAAAGAGGCTGCCCCAGAGGCTTCCAGAGACCCGAATGTCTCATTCAATGAACTACGTGATACAAATGGTGGCTAATTCTGTGGGACCTCTGGTTGTCTATTCCTATTCCTCACTTGGTCCATTTCTGTCTCCTTACTCCTGCACTTCTAGGAGGCTTTATTTTTGCTTTTGGAGGCATTTAAATAACCCTGTGCCTGTCCAAAGCACACACTCTGCTATCATTTACAATAGTCACATCATGAATGTCTAACAATGGCCCAACAGGTGATGTGATCCCTCGGGAAGCTTCTAGACCCTACTGTCCTTGCTGGGCTAGCTAAAGTGTTGCGTGTCCAGCAGATGAGCTGTGGCCTCTGAAGACAGTGTTGTTAGGTTATTCAGAAGAACAAAACCACAGCAAACTGCCTGGAACCACTGTCATCTAGAAGAAGTTCACTGTGAACCAGCCAGTCCCTGCCCTGCCTTGTTATTGTTGGTCTAAAAGAAAAGAAAAGAAGAACTCGTCATTCTGAGATGATGGTCTAATAGGGGAGGCTGTTTGGGGGTATGAAAGGTAGAGGAAAAAACAGAGAAACTAATATGAATATTAGTTTCCAAAGCCCTTGGAGAAGAGTTTAGAGCAGGGAGGTTGTTGGCTGAAAAGTTGATGATGTGGTCTGGGTTTGAGGCTTTAGCATGAAGCCGAGGCAAAGCTTCATCACACATAGTCTCCAAACTTTGCACCCATGGGAATAAGGGTGCTTGGGTTTATGGGCTCCTGTGAGACAGGCAGGGGTGTGGGGAAATGGATTGCTCAAGTAAGTGCCTCTAGTCAAAGGCTCAGAAGAAAAGGCTCAGATTCTTCCTCTGAAGAATCTGGAGTTGTTTCAGAAGTTGCTTTAACCTAGAAGCCTTTTCCTAAACTCAGAATTATGGTACATATGCATGTGTGTGTGTGTGCGCGCATTCACACACACACTCACACACTCGCACACACCCTTCTCTCAGGGATAGTACTTCTTTAGTTATTTGTTTTCCTTTTGCTCAAGAAGGGGAGAAAAATACCATGGAGGTGGGATAAGTAAAATGGGATTATTTTAAAATGCATTTCCCTACCGTATTCTTCAGGGGACTGGGGAGGATTATGTGCAGCTTTCAGGAAATGTCTTGTTCCTTTCTGGGAAAGGAACTGTAAATGTCAAGTCATCAGTCTCTATGATAATAGCTCACACAGGTACAGTCAGACCCAGCGGGGAGAGAAGAGCATGGCTGGCCCACGGACAAGCGTCACCTGCAGTTACCAAAACCAAGGCCCTGGTAGGCTGGTGTAGCCAACAGATGGAGTGGGTGACAACAATGGGAGTTGGGGGAGCGGGTGACACCCCAGAGAGACAAACCTCCCTGCAGGGACTACATCAAGCAGAAGTAGCAGGCTTAGAAGGGGCAGCCTCTCACGGCTCAGAACCGAACTCCAGGTGCCTCTAATGCGCTTGCTGTTAACAGAACTTCTCAAACCCTGGTGTACATGCCAGCCACCTGCAGATCTTGTTAAAATGAAGTTTCTGATTCAGTAAGTCTGGGGATAGGGCACCCCAGGTGATGATGCTGCCGCTGGCTTGAGTACTGTGCTCTAATTAGCAAGGTGTTAAGAGAATCTCAGGTCGCAGGTATACTCATAGGTAGCACAGCTTCAATAGGAAGGAGAAAGAAATTATGTACCAAGATACACAAACACGTTCAGCTCTCACTTAACCTCACTAGTGTTGGGAGGAAATTGTCCAGGTAACTTGCCACTCTTTTGGATTTGGAATGTTTTATGACTTAAAATATTCTTTCTACAGCTGACAGCTGATGTTGAGCTGTTCAGGCCCAGGATAAGATGGCTTAGCAAGTCCTGAGCATGCACCAGCTGAAGGGAGGACCTGCTGAGTGGTGGGGGAGGGGAGCTTGGCATGTGCATTGGCCAAACACCATCAGTTAATATAAAGTGCACAGCGCACAGCCCACCCATGCAGAGTTGGGAGCTACCGTTGCACTGATGCTTCTCCTCTGGACAGGCTAGAGAGCAAGAAGTTAACACAGGACTCTTAAGGTCCCTTTCTTCGCCTAAGGAAGAAAATTGAGTTGGTAGGAAGAAATAGAAAATAACAGCAAGAGAAGGAAAGATGAGAGATTGTTTGAGTTTTTCTTCTTATTTTTTTTGAGGTGGGGGAAGAGAAAAATAAACTCCATAGGAAGAAAAATAGAGCAAGCAGACAACTGTTAAAAAAGAAAAAGGAGAAAGAAAAGAGATGAGTGATGGAGAGAGAAAGGAAATCTCCTTGGTAGATAAAACAGATTTGCCAAATATATTACATTCATTAAGATTTTTCTCTGCTTATAATGTGTGCTTTTCGGAGGCTTTTCTTAGCATTAACGGACGCCCTGGGAGCGGAGAAAGTTGGCAGAGAGAAGCCTGGCAAATATATAAATAAGCTTTGGAGGTTTCAGAAGTTTCATTCCCCACAACAGAACGTTCTCCAAGCTGGGCAAACTTTTTCTTACTTAAACAAATGCTTTGAAAGACAAAGATTTCATATCGTCAGTGGAACATTCAGGCTAATAATTGCCTCTGTTCTTTCTGCCTTGAAGTCTCAACAGCCAGCAGATTTATGGTTCACTTTTGGCAATAAGCTCCTTCAAATAAATATCACTTTCCTGGACTGCAAATTGAGTTTCCGCAAACACACAGAGATGGGCTTCACTAACAGGAACCACGTTTTCTTGGTGTGTATGTATATATGATTATAAAATAGTGGGTTCTCTTCCCTCTCCTTCTTTGGGAAGATTAACTTGAAAACTTTATTAAAAGTAGCCATTTTTAACGAGTTTGATGAAAACATTTCAAATTGTACATAAAACCAGCACATTGTACCCCATGATTGCATTAATTGTACACAGCTATGATTTAATAAAACAAACAAAAAATGTAGCCATTTTTATTTAGTTTCTCAATTTCAGATTGATATAAGGGTGCTGTGGGTCACTATGAAACTTCTGAGACAGACTGTGTTATGGTCCATTATTTCACTCCCAAGAGACACAGTCGATGTTGTCCTTTCTGATTGACCTGTGTAAATTTCAACTTGTTCTCCTTATTGGTGTTGCTGGGAGGGCTTCATTTATTTCCGCCCACCTGGATTTTCTATTTCTGGATATTCATGTATCTCAAAATTTTTATAATGACCCATATATGCGATTAGGTTACATTGTTTGCATTTGTAAGGTAAAGTCCAAGTTTTAGTTGTTTCTGTCACTCAAATGCATGAGTGTGCCATATACTCATGCAGTTCCCCGTGGGTGGAAACTAGCTGAACCTTGTCTCCTTCTTGAATTTGAGTTTTTCTCTCAAGTGAGCGTGTAGTTGTTAATGTATTGGTTTTAACTTAGTAGTCAGCACATGTGATCTTGTTTTTCCATTCCTGTGGTACTTAGAAGAGTGTTCTCAAAGTCCATCCAGGTTGTTACAGATGATTCAACATCTCCATCATTTTTTATGGCTGAATTGTATTCCACAGTGTATGTATGACACAGTTTATTAATCCATTTGTGTGTTGAAGGGCATTTGGGTTTTTTCCACATATTTGCGTTTGTGAATTGTGGTGCTATAAACATTTAAGTGCAAATGTTCTTATGGTAAAATGAATTTTTTACTTTTGGGTAAATACCTAGTAATGGGATTGTAGGCTCAAATGAAAAGGTCTACTTTTGCTTGTTGAGAATTCTCTGTACTTCTTTCCATAAAGGATGTATTAATTTGTAGTCCCACCCACAGTGTGTGAGTATTCTTTTCTTTCTGCACTAAGCCAACATCTGTTGTTTTGGGACCTTATAATGTGGGCTGTTCTCACTGGGGTTAAGTGGTGCCTCAAAGAGGTTTTGATTTGCCTGTCTTTCTTTCTTTTTTGAGACAGAGTCTCACTATGTCACCCTGGGTAGAGTGCAGTAGCAT
>CAUYQV010117337.1:0-13872 GCA_963574575.1 Galagoides demidoff
TGTGGTCCCAGCTACTTGGGAGGCGGAGGCGGGAGACTCGCTTGAGCCCAGGAGTTGGAGGTTGCTATGAGCTGTGATGCCATGGCACTCTACCCAGGGGGATAGCTTGAGGCTCCGTCTCAAAAAAAAAAAAAAAAAAAATCTCCAAGACAATGTGCCATTAAAATAGAATCCAAGGGTTTACTTAGTCTGAAACTATAAAAAATACATCAGAACCAAAAAAATGTTTCTTAGAAAAGGTCCATTGAAATTATGTGTACTGTTCAAAATGCCAGTGGGATTGGGAAAAAAAAAAATGTTACCTAGTCAGTGGACTTTATTAGAAACTTTAATGGAAAAAAATAATAATAATAAAGTTTTACCAACTTTTACACTAGCCTGCCTGCCTTAAGTTCAATAGAAAGCAGCACTAATTTTGCTCACCTTCGGGTCATAGTCTGGATCATTTTCCTCATCTCCTTCTTCTTCCCCTTCCTATATTAAAGTTCAAAATGCATCCATGAAGTAGGTACATAGTAGGAAAAATTGGCTTATATTGTATGGAAAGTTTAATACAAATTATTCTAACGGGTCAACAGATTTTTCATGATTACAGAGTTCCGTGATAACAATTTAATCTGAAAGCTTCTAATATGAAAAATTTCCCAACACAACTTGAGACATCCAAACAGCTTTTATTGAAAATATTTACTGCAGCCAACGTTGAAAAAGTTTACTGCAGCTTTTGACTTCTTCAAAGAGCTGATAACCCTGCAGCAGAACAAAATTATTTGAAATAAAAAAAAGTTGCTGAGTTTTGCAATTTATTTATTGAAACCTTATACATACATTGTTTGGCTGTTGAATTCTAAAATCATATTTTCCAAAATGTTTTTATCCCAAATCACAGAATAATGATTATAGCAAAGGAATACATAAGTCATTCAATTCACTTCTCAAATGGTGTTAAAACAGAGAATGATTTGCTCATTTGGTAAACATTACCTCATCTGCTTCTTCACCTTCTTCATCATACTGAAAGGAAAAACAGCAAAATGCTGAGTGAATATAACACACACTTGAAAACAGCATTATAGTAACATCCACCACTGTATAAACTAATATCTAAAAAGAGAAACAATGTTTTCCCATAAAGTGACTGATTATCTAATTGCCATTTAGCATAAGGATATCTAAAACATTTTTAAGGACAGCCTAAGTTTTCCTCAATCATTATTTCATATTTGCTTGGATGTTCCCTATGCCTCCTCATAAAGGTTAAAGCAGTAAAAACTGTTCTAGTTCTGTGTGGTCAAAGATCAGAGCATCCTAGACCTGCGATATTAACCAAACAATAGTTATACTAACTCAGAGTTCCAATTGTAAGTTTAAAACTAAGAGAAATCAATCCAAAGATGCTAAAAAATCCTACTTAAAACTCGAAGAAGCTGATTAGCCTAATTTTGAATTATTCTATGGCCTACTTCTTAGAAATTAAATGTAACTTCTTACCAATTCTGACTACCATACCCTCACCAAATTATTTATTTTTACTCACATCATCGTCATCATCTTCAATAGCTTCTCCAGTAAAGTATAACACTGATCTTGGGATTATACGCTCACGTAAAAAGTGACCAATTTCAAAGTCTGCAGCAAGAATAGCTTCAGCATCATCGTCCTGTTTAAAAAGGAAGACAAAAAACACTTATGAATAACTGTTATTTAATCTGGCATCTGTGAGACTCTTTGGTGTAATCAAGAAGTTACCTATAAGCCCTAGTTTAATGAGTTTTTAATAAACAGCAAGTGACTTGGAACCTCTAGCACAGTGGTTACGGTGCCAGCCACATGTACCACAGCTGCCGGGTTTGAGCCTCACTCGGACCAGCTAAACAATGGTGACCACTGCAACAAAAAATACCCAGGTGTTGTAGTGGATATCTGTAGTCCCAGCTACCTGGGAGGCTGAGGCAAGAGAATCAGAAAACAACGACAATAAACAGCAAGTCAGCAGGCCAGCATACATACAAATATTGGAAATAAAACCTAGAACTGGTTGCCTAGCTTTTGCTGGTTTAAATAATAATATTTTTTTGTTTTTAAAAAGACAGAGTCTCACTTTCTTGCCCCTGGTAGAGTGCATGGCATCACAGCTCACAGCAACCTCAAACTCTTGGACTAAAGTGATTCTCTTGCCTCAACCTTCCAAGTAGCTAGAACTATAGGTGCCTATCACAACGTTAAGCTACTTTTTAAGAGATGGGGTCTCGCACTGGCTCAGGCTGGTCTTGAACTCATGAGCTCAAGCAATCCAACCACCTTGGCCTCCCAGAGTGCAAGGATTTATAGGCATGAGGCACCACGCCCCACCACAAACAATAAAACTTAAAAACAAATTTGTTGCATGACTGCAGTTTTCCTTTTAAATTATTACCGACAACACCAAATGGAGTAATCCTTAGAATCACAGGACTGAGTACACTAGGATGAACAGGAGGATCATTTGAGCAGAGGCATTTGGGGTTGCAATGAGCTATGATGACAACACTACATGTCAACCCCAGCAATAGAAAGAAAGAAACCCTGTCTTAAAAAAAAAAAAAAAAACCAGCCTACCCCTAAACCCCAGAGTCTTGTGTGTTCATAAATAACATTAAGTATTTCCCAAATAGGACATAAAAGACCACAGAGGATCACTTCATACTTCCTAAAGTATACCTGCAAGTAGCTGTACAGTTTTAAGTCTACTTAATGCCAAGTGATAAAGACAACAAGCTCAATCTACAATTTCCATTCAATAGCAAGTACAACACAGAAATGGTTCTGACATCATTCGTAATTAAAATAATTGTATTTAAGTTCTGTAATACTAAACAATGAGTACACCATCTATGAATTCCATGAACATTTACTGTGTCATCAACATTAACAAAAAATACAAAAAGGGGGAAGCTAAATTTTAAGGGAAGAAATTCAAATTACAGGGTAGAGGTTTTAAAGACTGTTTCATCACCATCAATATTTAATTTTTAAATATAAGCTCCAACCTATCCATTGACATGAAAATGGTGTGAAGTTCTACCTTAATACTTATAAAGTAATTCTTACTTAACTTCTACACATTGCTTTATATTCCCATTTTTTGTCTTATAAAAGGTATTCTGAACTAAACCTTAGTTATTACTCCTAAAAGACAGAAATACTTGCCTTTTGCAGATCTGCTCTAAGCCTTAGCCAAAATGATTCCAATTCAAAAGTATCCAAATTAATATAATTTCTAAGTCTACCTATGTATAAACTTAGTTAAACTACTTCAGTTAATTTAAACTCAAAAACCTGACCAAGAGAAAACCAAATTGAAAGCATACCTGGCCTACCCTACCTGTATAGACATTTAAAAGGTTATTTGAAAGTCCAGGCTATCTGGTAGGTACAGTTCATAATTCTTTATTACATACCACATATCTAAACATGATACAGCTACAAATATACAACCGTATATCTTTTGAAATAACAAACACAAGAAAAAGTTCTAACCATAATGTGGCTAAGAGTTTAGTAAATGGCATAAAAGAATATATTATGGTTTCATTAAGAATAAAACAAGTTTTAACAAGTTATATTCTTCAGAGAAATATTGACAAGTCTCAGAAAAAAAGAAAATGTTCATAATAAAAAAAAAGTTCCACCTTTTATTTCACTGTCTTTCTCAGTGAAGGCACTGACTGAAATCATTTTGAATGGAACAATTTTTCAGATCCATGCATAACAGGCTGAGAACATAATAAGCAACTACTGTCCCTTCTCCATTTGAGGACTCAGTGCTTTTAAACAGTGAATAATTCAATAATTAACGGTTCAACTTACCAGATCTCCACTTTCAGGAACTATAAAAACAGAGAAAAAGAAATTAAAATGAGTAAGAAATTAAACTAAGCTTATTACAAAACAACCATTAATACCCACACTAAAATAGTACTTACCTTCAGGAGGTGCAAAAAAATTAAAGAAGGAGTCATTGGAAACTGTTTTAGTCACAGTACGAACTGTCCCACGTCCCTTATGTTTCTGCTTCTTCTTAATGGTTTTCAAAGTGACATTCTTTCCTTTTTTCCAATCTATCTGGCACCTTGCAAATCAAAGGAGAAAAATCTGCTATCACATTTAGCACATTTTTAGTTGCTATATTTTTAAAAGTAAATGTTATATTTACATTTCAAATTTTAAAGAAGGAAACTGGTTAAAATGTTTTCTGTAGCAAAAGGGAATAAAGGGAAAAACTTTATTTCTAAATAAGTTTTAAAAATAAATGTGTACAAATTTAAAGAGGCACTCCTTTGCAAAAATGTTATAGTTATGGGCCCAAGGATAATTGTAGGAAAATGGTTAAGCCCATTTCAGAAAATAAAATGTCTAGATATAAACTATGTACATGGATTGGTCACTACAAATGTTTTGAGAAAGACTGATATGGTCCATTATTTCACTTCCAAGAAACAAGTCAACAGCATGCTTTCTGATCCACCTATGCAACTTGCCCAGCTTACTGGTATTGCTTGATTTTTGTGTATCTCAAAACTATCCTAATGACCCCATATACAGACAACTGAAAATACCAACTATTACAACTCATAAGTACAAACAAAAACGGATATAACATTCTGTTTAAAGTAATAAAATTAAACTTACCCTGTACAACCCATAATTTCTGGTCCATCAAAAGAAAAGGGATCAGAATCATCTGGTTCTGACCTCATCCTGTATGTCTTTGTCAACACTTCATTTGTGAAATATTCATTGGGTTCAAAGTGAAATTCTAAGACGAAACTCTTTAAAAACAAAATACAGTATAAAAATTAGTTAAATTCCTACATAATAAATTTTGCCAATGCTTTAAGTAAATAAAGCATACTCTGTTTTTTAAAAGCATATATAAAATTCAGAACAACATTACCATGGTTTTTCTACTCTAAATATAATCTCAAGAATGGAAAGACTGTCAGATAAACCCTAAATTACATTAAAAGCAAAACAGTTGAAATACAAATTAACCGAGTAAGTTTTAACTAAAGGAACAGTCAGTCATTTGTAAAGTCATCTGTAAACATATTTACACAATAGGATGGGCACATCTTAACTGACCAAGTCTCCTTTTCTTTCTACTTACCCCACAAAGGGGGTGTTTAAATAGTAAACTAGAACCTGAGCTTGACACAGAAAAAGCCCAACCATAAATATCTACAGCCATTTAAGTACAGTAGTTTTGTAGATAGCTGACTAGTAGTTTTGGGAGGAGTTTGCTCATGGGAGAGTAGAGGCCCTCCAATACTTCAGGCACATGTTTTTTAATACAGAATACGTATTTTTTTCTTGTATCCACTTTAATCCACAATCAAGGATTATCTGAATTTTGAAAATAGTTTATTCAGAAAGACGAAAAGAAATAAATACTATCATATAAGTACTTATTTAATACAATGAAAACAATAACAAGTATCAATTTCTTATCATCTCCACCCCTAACTCTTGAATAATAGTCACTTTTTGGGGGGGAGACAGAGCCTCAAACTCTCGCCTGGGTAGAATGCCATAGCATCACAGCTCACAGCAACCTCCAACTCCCAAGCTTAAGCGATTCTCTTGCCTCAGCCTCCCAAGTAGCTGGGACTACAGGCACCTGCCACAATGCCCAGCTATTTTTTGGTTGTAGTTGCTGTTTAGGCAGGCGCGGGCTAGATTCGAACCCACCAGCTCCAGTGCATGTGGCTGGCGCTTTAGCGGCTTAAGCTGCAGGAGCCGAGCCAATAGTTACTTCTTTTTAAAAAGGTCCATTCTCTACCTGTAAGCATCTATTATAATACTGTAAATATTTTAAAATTCTTTTACCATAGGCTGGCCAGCATCTGAGAATTTGACTTTAATATCTTTCAAGTGCTTCAGAATAGGTTCATCATGTTCCTTCAAATTAAAAAGTAATAAAAATTAGTACCTAATATGGCATTTTAGGGTTTGTATTGTTACTATAGACACTAGTTGACTGACATATGATACATTTTTAGCAAAGTTTTATACAATTATGAACTTAACTATCCAGACTGTAGTTTATACTAAAGCTAGTTTTTACTGTGGGTCTGCTTTCATTAGTAGAGAAAAAGTGACTAAGTGGAGAACTATACCGTTATATAGACTAAATGGGATGAAATATATAAAACCAAGTCTAAATTAGGCATTATCTGCTTTAAAAATGTTTCCTGATTGTAAATACTGCATTTCCCAGCTGCTGCTCCTTTCCTCCTGCTCAAGACTTTTCTACTTTGCTAAAATAGAAATGCACTAAGAAGCAATTGTATTGAGGTCATTTCTTTTTCTTAGTGTAACTTTCAACAATCGCAAGACAGGGCAACGTGGACTACTAAGCAGATGGCAGTGGCTCAAGAAATACTTGAGAGGCAAAGTTTTCCAAAGAAGGTGATATCTGTGATGGTTTCAGAGAATGTTGACAACTGTGAGTTAAACATCTCTATAATATTCTTTTAAAATATAAATTTCTTGTGGAATAGTTTTGGTTTCGGAAGAAAAGAACTTTTTGAAGAGAAGCCAAACAATTGAAAACTAAGATTGTCTTCCCTATCCTAAACATGTAAAGACAGAAGACACAGGGCTATGAAAAAACACCAGTTAAGAATGAATAATTATCAATGGAACTATTTTATTACATAATTTTTAAAAATAACTGTAATTTATTTGATTGCATTAATCAAAGCTATAATTTTTTTACTACAGATATTAGTTGTTTCAAAAGTAAGCAATCATTCTAGAAAGTTCAACACTGAAGAAAACAGTCATCATAGCTTTTTGTTGATGCTGTTGTTGAGATATTTTGCCCCAGGTAGAGTGCCATGGCCTCAGCCTAGCTCACAGCAACCTCAAACTCCTGAATTATTTAAGAGATTCTTCTGCCTCTCAGCCTCCCAAGTAGCTGGGACTACAAGCATGTGCCACCATGCCCAGCTAGTTTTTTCTATTTTTAGTAGAGACAGGAATCTCACTCTTGTTCAAGCTGGTCTCGAACTTTGGAGCTCAAGCATCTACCTACCTCAGCCTCCCACCCAGTCCATCATAGCTATTTCTATTTCAAATGTTTACCCTTGACATAAACTAGTGTTTTTATGAATAAAATTACCTGAACCATATCACTGAGCAAGTCAACATTCTTAAAAACAGTCAACCAAAATTCAGGAATTCCCTTGGGATCTTCTTTTTCTTCATCCTTTTTCTCATCTTCTATCTTGGCCTTTTCTTTCAGCTCCTCCTTATTAAGTGACAATTCACATTATTGAATACATGGATCAGACTTCTTGATAAACTCTTGTACATCCCCTTAACTTACACACAGTGGGCAAAAGTAGAGAAATCCACGATCACCAATTATCACTTTCAGCCAGAGATGTTTTAGTCTGATTGTGCAAACACTGTTACCCATACCAAACCTTAATTTCATCAAAATTACTGCTACTATATGCCTCCAAAGAATCACTAAGACTATAGTGATTTTCCTGTAGCTATAAGAAAAACCACTGTAGAGGAAAAAAAAATGAAAACCTTCATGAAAAATAAAGACTTAAACAGGAAAAGCAAAAGGAAAACAACTTTGTTTATTGCCTCACCCCAAGCTATTCTAAATCAAAATATATTATATTCTCTTAAACAATCAACATTAAATACAATGCTACAGAGTTGGGTTATGTAACACATCACTGAATCTGTTTTCTGCCATGTGGGCAAGTCAGTTAAAAGCCTCCATTTCCTCACTTGAAAAAAAACAGGAAAAATTCTACACCTATCATCATGAAGTTCAAAGTTTATATGAATCTATAAACCTTAAATACTATAAAAACATAAGAAAAAAATGATACTGGTATAGATTATACCAGGTGGAGCAGTAGCTTAGCCACAGTAACACCACTGATTATATAATACGTGTATTATACTCCATCACCAAATGCTAACATTTCAGGCAACTCATTAGATTTTATTATCAAAAAACATATTAAAATAAAGTTGGTACTAACCGAAATTTCATCTTCTTCATCTGCTTTCCATTCACATTCTTCTTCCGTAGGTTCATAAATCGCATTAATAATCTCAAATCGCTAAAATGATTTAAAAAAAAAAAAAAGGCTCGGATAACATTGGCATCCACACTAAAAACTAATCATTTTTCATCAAGCACTCCTACAGATTTAATTACAACTTTAATTGCTATTGATAACTTTCCTAAGTACCTCCAATAACCATCTCAGTGATAGGTCTAAGGACTAATTACTTGCAAGCTTTTTTGTATATTTCCAGAGTTTGTCTTCCAGAATGTTAGATAAATTAAAGCAGTAGAAAACATTTACCTTGTCAAATAGAGGTTGATAGAGAACAGCATACTTCCTTTCAAGATCATGAACTTCCTCATAGAATTTGGCTTCTATCTGTGCACATTTAACTTGAAGATTTTTGAGAGCATTCACTCGTCTTTTAACTACCCTAGGCAAGCTAAAAGGTTAGAAATCAGTTACACAGCATCACAGGGAAACAAGTCCTAGTTCCTTTGTCATACTGAAATTGAAGCATAAAAGTTAGTGAATGACAGACTTCCTATCTCAAACAAAAGGTATATTCAAAGTAATTAAAACTCAAAATAGATATAAATATATTGATCCCTTAACCATAAAATATTTCATAAATGGAAATTTAACCAGGTAAACTCAAAAGAAAATGTAAATAATACTGTCAACCTTCAATCTTTAAGTGTAATCAAGTTCAGTGTTAGACTTGTTATTGCTAGCATCTCAACAGTCAAATACAAATAGCCTATGATGTTAAAGTCAAGGACTAACCACCTTAACAGAATAACAATGGCTGCTTGGATTTTTCTTTTTTCTTTAATACCTGTATCTCACCTATACTAGTTCTTATGAAAAAGCAGGGGAGCATACATATATTAAGGAAAATGGTGATGTCCTATACCATTATTTTCTATTTGAGTTTTCTTATTTAACTTGTAATTTGAAAATACATTAAATAAGAATGTACTATATTATGAAAGGACATGGATTTTTTACAATAATAGCTTTGTTGAGATATAATCCATATATCATACTCACCACAGGGCACTGATTTTTAAAAGATTATACATTCTAGATTATGAGTCCCTTGAAGAATAAACCCCTCTACCATCCAAAAAATATTCACGCTCAAAATTTACCTAACTTTAGGAAATTGATGCATCAGATACAAACTTCAGGATTAAAATGTGCTGCTATAGACAAATTTTTATAAACCAAATAACTTTTATTATGATTATTAGAAAGAAAAAACAAACACCTAAATACTTTATCTTCTATTTCCCATAAAAGTAAAAAACAATGTTCTGTCAAAGTGAACTAGCATGAGCTTCTGACTTTCTTTGTCCCAAAACTAACGCTAGAAACTTTAGAATTGAGAAGGAAACAAGTATTCCTCTCTCTCTCACACACATACACACACATACACACACCCCCCCCATAAGCAAAGTAAGACTGAAAGTGGTCTTTGGTACACGTAAATGGCAACCCAGAAGCAGAGGGTATGACCAGCGTAGGCAGCAGTTGAGGACAAGCTGGAAGAAGGCATTGTTCCAAAAATGCTTTCTGAGTTCTGCTCTGGCCATGCAACAACCATTGTCTCCTTCACTCATCACAAGAGCCCAAAGTCAGGGTTCCTAGAATAACATGAAGAATAGATGAAACCTGGACTGGCTTGGAGTCCTCAAGTAGTCCTACCTTGTCCTTTCAGTTATAATGCATTAGATAACCAAACCAAAGAGACCAGAAAAACTGCCTGGTCCCCACAGTTCTATTTAGGCTCATCCTGTCCTCTTCTTAAACTCACAAACTCAGAATGACTTTCATTTCTCCCCTAAATACTCATCATTAAGGTTAACTGATGATATATTACCCAGCATGCCTGAGCTCAAAGGCCAAAATAGACATTCAAGAGTATAATTTCTATGGAAGAATGAAATAATTATCAACTGAAGCAGCATTTAGACAGATTAAAAATTTAAACAAGAATGCAAGATTTAGAAATGAGGAAAAATATTAATATGAAATAAGACCAAGATCTAAAACAAAGTAGAAATGTTAAGTATGAAAAATACAGCAATTAAGATAATCAACAAATAAGATAAACAGGATAGATTCAACTGAAGAAAAAGTCCATGAGATTGAAAAGTTCTCCCAGAAGATAGCATGAAAGACAGAAAATAGGAATCTCTGATATGAATGAGGGGAAGATTATCTTAAGAGTTGAGAATGATAAATTTCTCAGATTTAAAATATGAAAATCTTTGCTCTATCCCCAAACATATTAATAAAATTTATAAATAGCAAAGATAAAAGAAAATGTTAAAGAGGTTCAGTGAAACAGCAAAGAACCTACAAAGAAAAACAAAAACAGACCAAATACCAGGTTTCAAAAGAAAGAAAAATAAGAAAAAAATAAATTGTAGTTTTAAGTTAATCAAGAAATTCCCAATTTGTGATTTCATAGCCAGTTAAATGCTTATTTAAATATGAAACCAAGATAAAAACTGTATCAGATATACCAGGATTCGGAAGACATGCCACAAATACTTGTGATGTTATTAAAACCAACTTCTGGAAAGAGGGTAGGAGATCCCACAAATCTAGGAGAGTATATGTAGAATTATAAATGTATGGGTGTGATAAAATATCTTGGTAAATTTCACTGTTGCCTTGAAAGAAAAAACAGAGGACCAGAATAAGTACATTTATAAACAATACAGTATTAGCAAATTTAAGAAAGCAATAGAAGTAAATAAACTTAGGTATTAGGTTATATGCCACTACCATAATAACAAAAACCAGAATGCATTAAGTTTAGAACTAGAAGACTATATGATCCACCCAATGGAAAGGACTAAAAACAGAGGCAAAGCAAAATAAACTTAAACACAGAGAAAGATGGCTGTAGTAAATCCAAAACCACTGACATATAACTTTCAAGAAATGTAAAGGAGCTGAACTTACTAATAAAGAAGCCAATATTCATTCATACTAGAAGATAAAAGAATTTATGCCCAAAATATTCCATAAAATACAGACATCACACATCAGTAAAATGAACAAGAGAACAAGGTATGTAGATCACACATTATATATACCTGATAATATGGCTTCAAAATATATCACCCCACAACTAAATATAACAAGGATAAACTAATCAGTGATTTTTAACATACTATTCCCAGAAACTATAAGATCAATCAGTAAGCAGAAATAAAGAGAACCTGAGTTAATTAGTAAGCTCAGGCTACCAACTTCCATATATAGATCTTTACACACATTTATAAAAACCAAAGTATTAAGGACACAGATTAAAAAATAGAAATCAAATGAACTATGCACTCAATTTTAATTAGAAAAAGGAATAGGGCAAATCTAAAGAAAGGAAATAACATTAAAGCCTGAAATCATTAAGTGAGAGCAAAGAATACAAAGAAAATCAAAAGCAAATGTTAATGTTCTAAGAAACATTAATAAGATTCAAGACAACTAACAAAACTAGTTGTACTAGACTTATAAAGTAAAAAAAAAGTCAGATTTTTTTTTAAAATATCAGTAACTATAACCAATCTTAGATCTAAATAAAATGCATGCATGTTTAAGAATATAAAACTACAAAACTAGGCGGCACCTATGGCTCAGTGGGTAGGATACTGGCCCCATAAGCTGAGGGTGCTGAGGATGTGGGTTGGAACGCAGCCCCGGGGAAACTGCAACAACAACAAAAATAGCCAGGCGTTGTGGTAGGAGCCTGCAGTCCCAGGTACTTAGGAGGCTGAGGCAAGAGAATCGCCTAAGCCCAGGAGTTGGAGGTTGCTGTGAGCTGTAACGCCACAGCACTCTACTGAGAGTGATAAAGACTGTCTCTAAAAGAAAAAATACTACAAAACTGACACAAGACAGAACTTGAACAGACCAATAAGTATATTGAAGAGGGGAAAAAATATAGCCAGGACCTCTAATTCCCAAACTCCAAAGAACCAAGTAAATTCAGTAGAGTTCCACCAGCCATCCAAGGAATCATTAACTCCCACCTTATTATGCACAAATTGCTGCAGAAAGGGTGGGGGGAGGCACTGTAAAAACAGCCCAATTCATTTCATTAGGCACTTGAAACCTTGACTCTAGAACCATTAAGTATTACCATACCTCAAAATGTACACACAAGCTCATTTCACTAAGGAATAAAGACTCTAAAATATTAACTACTCAATTGTGTAACAATAACACATCCTGATTAAGTTTATTTCAGGAGTGCAAGGCTAGTTTGAGATCCAAATACTTCCAAAACATACACTATTTGCTTAATGGAAAAAAGTTCAAAAGAGCATCTTAATTGATACAGAAAAATCAGATTAAACAATAGTAAATAGGCATAGAATTTAATAGAGAGATTTTATATTCATTTGCAATACTAATGGAAATAAGACGAAGATGCCAATTTTTAACGCTATGGTATAATAAGTGAAAGACCTAGACAATGTTATAAATAAAGTATGTGGTATAATGTGGAAGTTTAAAGCTAAAATTGCCATTATTTGCGGATGAGATCTTGGGGAGGGAGGGTCAAACAAATTACTAAAATAAATTTAGCAAGGTTACTGGATTAAGATCAACTTCATCAACTTTAAAAAAAAATCAAAAGTACTCCTCTATATATTGGGAATAGTCAACCAGAAGATAATAAAAAAGATACTATTCAAGATACCAATACAAATAAAATACACAGAAATTAACAGAAGAAAATGCTTCCGTCATAATAAAAGACACAGAATGTGATCTGAATAAATACAAGTATAAGAATGAGATAGTTTTATAGATATAATTCTTTGTCAATCTAAAAATTCAGTGTAATTCCTATTAAAAGTTTAGGGGTTTCCTTGTTTTGTTTAATGAAAACTTCGCTGACAAATACATGGGACGAAGGTCTACCTATAATTAGGTCAATCTTAAGATCATGGTTTGGGGTGAGGGGTAGAGAGATAAACAGAAGAAGTTGTCCTGCCAAATATCGATATACTTTAAAGTCAATTTTAGTCATCAAATGTGACAATGACAAAAGAAGAGACAAAAAGACCAATGAAACAAAGAGCCCTGCTCAATGACAAACACAGGTATTTGTAAGAACTTGATATGCAATTAAGTGGCACACAAATAAACAGGGAAGAATTGGCCAGCCCCATCTACCAGGGGTGATGGGTTCAAGCCTGGTGCCAACCAAATAAACTACCAAAAAAGGGGGGGAGAAGAATTAACATGAAAAGGGGGAACTGAATGCTTCCCTATACTAAATAGGAACATGGATTCTAGAGGCTTAAAGTCCTAAATATGAAAGGTAAAACTAGGCAATAGGAAATACAGAAGGAACCAGGAAGAACTTAAACTTGAAAAGCATGATCCACAGGGCAAAATATTTCACTAAAATAAAAATTAAGGATTTCTGTTTACCAGAGGACTCAATGGATATCAGAGAAATGACACAATATATTATTTGCAAGGTCTTAATCTGATAAAGGAATAAGATAAAACATTAAAAATATATAAGAAAATGGACAAAAAGTAAAAATGGGAGGCCAGGCCCAGTGGCCCCCTACCTGTAATCTTATACTCTGAGAGGCCGAGGCAGGTGGATAGAGAGCCTGAGGTCAGGAGTTCGAGACCAACCTGAGCAAAGTGAGGCCCTGTCTCTACTATAAATAGAAAATATAGCTGAGCATTATGAGGGGAACCGATAGTCCCAGCTACTTGGGAGGCTGAGGAAAGAGGATCACTT
>CAUYQV010117338.1:0-40457 GCA_963574575.1 Galagoides demidoff
GCCCGGCCATTTTTTGGTTGCAGCCATCATTGTTGTTTGGCGGGTCCGGGCTGGGGATTCGAACCTGCCACCTTAGATGTACGTGGCTGGCGCCTTAGCTGATTGAGCCACAGGCACCGAGCCGGAAAATGTTCTTTTTAACAAAGTATCTCAGGAATGGAAGAAAAAGTATCCAATGTACACAGCCCTTTTATGAAACTAATCTATAGCTCTCAAATGAGAGATACAACTTAATTCTAGCCCAAGAATATGGGGAGGGGGTGGGGAAGGGGAGGGGAGAAGGGCGGTTGGGTGGTGGGAGGGTGACTGGAAAGATCACCTATATATCTGTCTAACAAGGATACAAGTGAACTTTTCTAGAACGAGAATATAAATGTTTTGATACAATGACTAAGCAAATGACATGAAATTTATGTTAACCAGCTTGATGAAAGTATTTCAAATTGTATATGAAAACAGTACAATGCACCCCATGTTTGCATTAATGTATACAGCTATCAATTAATAAAAAATAAATAAAAAGAAAAAAAAAGAAAACCAGATTCTTACAAATATATATATGGAAAACCAAAGGGTCAATGATAGAACAAAAATTTTGAAAAAGAGAAGTGTATATATACACAGATCTCAAAGACTGTGCTGTTGTCTTAAGAACAATGGATACAGATAAATCAATGGAAAAGAACAGAGCATTTATAAACAGACCCACACACATGTCCAATTAGTTTTCAAAAAAGGAAGCTATGTTGATTGGTTTGATGTAACCACGTCAGATTGTATTAAAAAAAATCAACACACTGTACCTCACATATGCATAAATGTGTTCATAATCTATGTGTATTTGACTTAAATAAATAAATAAATAAATAAATCATGCCAACCTTTAAAAAATCAAAAAAAAAGGAGCCTGGAAATTCAATGGAAAACAATAGTATTTCCAATAAATTGTGCTAGAACAATTAGATATTCATGTACAAAGAAAAAACAAAAAGAATAAAACTTACCTGAATTTTAACAGCAAGACATACACAAAAATTTCCTAAAAACGGATGACACGTTTAGTTATAAAACATAAAATAATAGATCCTGGAGAATGTAGAAAAATGTTACGATCTGGGTAGATGAAATTTTCTCACATAGTACATAAAAAGCAGGAATTATTAAAATAATAATTTGAATTTTATAAAAATTTTTAAAAATTGCCCTTGAAAGGCACAATTAACAAAATAAAAAGGTGTGCCAGAGGTTAACTAAAATATATTCAATGGAGTTATTTTATGTGGAAAATAACGAGAACACATACAACTGAAAAATAGAAAGAGAACTCTTTAAAAATAATGGACTAATGATTTGAATAAACACTTTACCACAGAAGACACAGGAACAGCAAGAAAACACAGTGAATATGCTCGCCATCACCATCCATCAAGGAAACGTGAGTTAAAACTACAATGACATCACTGAACTCCACCGGAAAATCCCAAATCAAAAAAATTTTAAAAACTCATGCTCTTAAGTGTTGGCAAAAATGCTGAAAAACTATAACACCCATAAAATGATGTTTAGAATGTACAATGGTGGAGCCACTTTGGAAAACATTTTGGGAGTTTTGTTTAAAGTTAAATACCCAGCATCCAACTAGCAATTCCACTCCCAGGTACCAAAACAAGAGGAATGAAAGTATTGTCCACAAACTCTTACATGTGAATATTCATAGCAGAAATAGCTGAAAACTGGAAACATTAAAAAAAACTCCATCACAGGTAAGTGGATAAACAAACTATAAACGCACACAGTGATGGGCCAAATCAATAATAAGAAATAATGAGCTTTGGGGGATCTCACAGAATGTGCACAAGGCAAGGGTACGTGTCCAAGCAACTAAGAGTATGTTATAAATGTCTTACCACAAAAAAAAAAAAAAAAAAAAAAAAAAAACAAGCGAGGTGATGGTTATGTTAACCAGTTTGATTTAAGCATTCCACATTGTATACCAAATCATCACTTTGTACCCCATAAATGTATACAGTTATGATTTAATAAAAGTTAATTTTTTTAAAAAAAGAAAAGAGTTAATGAGCTTTTGGTAGGAAGAGGAAGAGTGAGAAATTAAAAGCCCTAGGGAAGGGATGGAGTGGCCTGACAAAGGCCAGATTGTGGGAGCTGTGGTCTTTATTTCATGACCATTAGCAATCCAGCAGAAAGAAAGATGCACTAATACCCCCATCACTTTCTTCCTTCTGCTGGTTTTCGGTGGGTGATTTCAAACTCCACTAGAAGACACAGATGCATGGCTGCCCGCACAGGCCAGACTCCCAGGGCACAAAGTGGTGAGAACACTGTAGAAGCTGGATACACGGGGACCAACACCAGATAACCTGCATAGGCTTATCCCGCAGGAAGCGGTCATGTAATTTTCAAAACCTTACATGGGAGGGCCAGGCACAGTGCCTCACACCTGTAATCCCAGCACTATGGGAGGCCCAGGTGGGTGAATTGCCCAAGCTCACAGGTTGGAGATCAACCTGAGCCAGAGTGAGACCTGTCTCTAAAAACAGCTGGATGTTGTGGCAGGCACCTGTAGTCCCAGCTGCTTGGGAGGCGGAGGCAAGAGAATCACTTAAGCCCAAGAGTTTGAGGTTGCTGTGAGCTGTGAGGCCATGGCACTCTACCTAGGATGACAAAATGAGACTCTGTCTCAAAAAAAAAAAAATGTAAATAGGTAGTTTGACAATGCACAGTAACAACCTCCAAAATATAATTCTCTTTGGCTTCATACACCCATTTCTAGGAAATAGGAAATAGTTAGGAAAAACTTAGATACTTAGAATGTGTATAAAAATCTGTATACAATTATTCTTGTTGAAGAACTGTTTATTATAAAATATTTGAAATGATATTTCAACATCAAATAAGTGTAAATAATATCATTAAATATGTATGCTTGGCAAAACGTATTTAATGACATAGAAAACTGCTTAGGAGAATTGTTAAATTTAGGAAGCAGGAAACAAAAGCATGTACACAGTACATTAGCACCCTGTGGGCAGAGTTTGTTCATTCCTGCACTTTCAGCATTTAGAGCAATATATACACTATGTGCAAATATATACACATAGGATAACATTAAGGAACATAGATCAAATTGTTAACAGAGGCTCTCTCTAGATAGTAGAATTGAAGGTGGTGTTTAGTTGTTACTTTGCACTACTGTATACTCTTACTTTTAAAATTCTCCTCTTTTATGATAAAAAGAAATAATTAAAACCTTTTCCAAACTTTGAAGTGTCATCATAGGAACCCTATGAAAGCCTACAGGATTCTGGTAGGTCTGAGTTGTTTCATCCCATTGGGGTCAAGCCCTATTAAGGGGAAATCCACTAGGGAAGTGTAGACAAGACTAAAATCTCAGGAAAAATAATAAAAAATTCACTCCTACTTCTATCAGCTTTGGGAGCAACTGTAAAATTTTTGCCCTTTTGATAATTATAATTCCACATTTCCTGGGGCTGTACTGAGTCATCTTATGTCATAATAGGAGGCTTAGCCTTGAGTCTCTTTTCTATAAAGAGTATAAAATAACTCACAAGGATGGGAGTGAACTACCTTTTAGGGCCGTTGAAGATTGTTAATGAAACCATTATAAACACTTCGAAGGATAAAGGTTAGGAACTCAAAGGAGTCATAAAAACCAAGTGCAAATTCTTCATTTTATCCTACAGATTTGGAAAATGAGATTTGGAAGTGTAAGCAATCTTCCCTATTATCATGATACAGATAGGACAACAATCATTTTTTTTTTTTTTTGAGACAGAGCCTCAAGCTGTGCCCCTGGGTAGAGTGCTATGGCTTCACTGCTCACAGCAACCTCCAACTCCTGGGTTCAAGCGAGTCTCCTGCCTCAGCCTCCCAAGCAAGTAGCTGGGACCACAGGCGCCCACCACAATGCCCAGTTATTTTTTGGTTGCAGCCATTATTGTTGTTCGGCAGGTCTGGGCTGGATTCGAACCCGCCACCTTAGGTGTATGTGGCTGGCGCCTTAGCTGCTTGAGCCACAGGCGCCAAGCCAGGACAACAATCTTGGTCTGCTGAGTCCTGGTCTAGTATTTTAGTATTTGGAGTATATAAAATCCATGCATTGTCAATTCAAATCCCCACTCATGTCAACCTGATCGAAACAAAAGAGTTATATAAGAGTGAAGAAACTAAATTGAAATGCCCATTTAGAATTAATTTGCTGTGTGCATTTGGTATATATAAAATATATAAAAATATATAAAATCATTGGTATATATATTTAAGTCACCAATTTCAAACTATGCTTGGGAATTTTTGGTTTCTTCAAAGGCATGTGAGGGGTCAAGAGGAAAGTCTATCAATCAGGTCCAACCAGGAGATAGAAACTACACACGATTTAAATAGGACAAGTTTAATATAAGAAATTATTAAGATATGATAAGGAATAGCTATATGAGTAAACAGAAATCTAAAAGGGCACTGCCTGTCTGAGACAGAGCACCCAATGAAGGGTAAACTTGGCAAGGAAATGCTCTCTGCAAGGCTGAGGTTTGGCCCTCATTGGAGAAGGCATGAATTCAGCCCAGTGATTGCACTGAAGTTTACTGAGGTGGGGGGTGGGGAATGGAAGATACCAGTCAAAGGATACAAGTTAGACTGGCGTCTCATTAGATGGAGTAGTCAGTTTTGGAGTTCTATCTTACAACCTGGTGACCAAAGTTAATAATGGTGCATTGTATACTTGTAAATTGCTAAGAGAGTAGATTTTAAATGTGAAGTGATAGATGTGTTGAGTAGCTTGATGCAATTATTCCATATACATCAAAACATCACTTTGTATACCATGAATATATAATTCTATTGGTCAATTAAATGATATGAGTTAAACACAATAAATATGTAAATAGATTTAGAATGTATGAAGGCATTTATTCAACTAAATGTTTAAGGTGATCAAATGTTATTTAAAAGTTATATGATATATCATTTGATCACCTTAAACATTTAAATAAATGCCTTCATATATATATATATATATATATGTTTAAAATTAGTAAATAGGACCTTAAAACTTCCAAGATGAATTTTAAAACTTAAGAAAAATTGAGCTTTTGAAATTTATAACTTAAAGTTAAATTTTAATTTTAATAAATAAATCAAATCTCAAAAAAGAAATTGTTCTAAAAAATTTGCTTATATTATATATGATGATTCTTAAAATTATATTAATTTTAACTGACTAAAGCATCTGAAACAAAATGAAAAAAGAAGAAATGATAAAGTTTCTAACATTTTATCAGAGAGATGAGATTCAATTTTATATTTCATATTCGAAGTCAATAAACACAATCAAAAGTTAAAACAGCACAATCCTTACCTTAAAATCGTGTTGTTATTTTATACCAACACAGAAATTGCTAGATTTCTAATATTTCTTATTATGAAGAAATTCTACTTCTCCACAACTCTCCTCTGCTTCTGCGTGTGACATTTTTATATGTCACATGTAATTGAGATCAGGCAGTAATTGTCTTTCTGCGTCCAGCTTATTTGCAGGATGATGTACACCATGGTCACCCATATTGTCACCAATGACAACACTTCCCTCCTTTTCAGTGTTTTCCACTGTGTATACGTGTCACATTTTCCTTACCCCGTCATTTCTCAGGGGACATTTAGGTTATTGCAAAGAATGCTTCAATGATTTTGAGAGTCCACATATCTTGTGATCCTGTTTTCAATTTGTTTGAATACATACCCAGAAGTAGAACTGTTGGTTCATATGGAAGTGAGTTCTACTTTCAATTTTTTGAGGAACTTCTATACTATTTTTCATAATGGTCGTGATAATTTACATTCCCACTAACAATGTACAAGAGTTCTCTTTCCTCTATGTCCTGAGCAACAATTATCTCTCATCTCTTTTTTTTTCTTCTCATCTTTTTGATAATGACCATTCCAACATGTGTGGGGTGATATCTCCTTATGGCTTTAAATTGCATTTCCCTAATCATTAGAGATATTGCGCATTTTTTCTTATACAGCAGAACCTCCCTACACTGACAACTTCATTAAAATTACCTAATTGTCATAGACCAGATGTGCACTACATGTACATATCCGTACAATAGGCCTGGTCCCTATGTTCACAACCTCCGTATGTTGACCAGTTTGCTATAGCCCCTTAAGTGATCAATTTACAGAGATTCTACTGTACTTGTCTAGCCATTTATAGATTTTCTTTGAATAATGTCTAGTCTGGTCTCCTGCATATTTTTAATCGCATTGTTTTCCTGCTATTAGGTTGTGTGAGCTTCTTATATATTTTGGATATTAATCTTTGTCAGATAGATGACATGCAAACATGCTCTCCTTTCATGTAAATTTTATTTCAATTTGTCTTTCTATCCTTGAGTATTTATATAGAATTGTCTGAATTCGGGGACATCAACTATTAATAATAGTCATTTTCAGATAGTGAAAATTAATGGGAGAGTCTACATTTTATAATTTTTCTTCTTTGTCTTAATAATTTTATAAAAATAACAGAATTATTTATCATAAAAATTAATTAATCCATTAAGCATCCCTTTCGAAATCTTCCCTTATACTATTTAAACTGAAGAAACACATTCAGGTAATAATATTTTACTCCATGTTTCATAATTACACAAAACTCTAAAACTTAGGAAATTGCACACTCATTACTAAAAAAAAGAACAAGAATGGGAAATACTAATATTGGAAGTTAATCATATGCATCAAAATATGGGATTATCCATAGTCTTAACTTTATTCTATTTTGTAATCATTTTTCAAAGCAAATATGAATTTCATATTTTGTTGCCTTATGAAAGAGTAGATAAACAATAGTGAACTATTTCTAACATTCTTGAAAACAAATTAAATTATACATGGATTAAAAGCAAAGAAATATTCCTAAAACAGTAGCAGAAAAAATTTTCACGTGTATCAGCATTTCATGTGGTTTTTGTTTTTGTTAATGGTAATACTTAAAATACTCATTGAATTTGCTCACCTGGTTAATATTTACCCTGCAATTATCTCTGCAGGCACCATTTCTTCTAAAAAGGCCTCTTGAAAACCCTGCATTAGTCCAAGTGGTTGTACCTCTATGCCACCCCATTTATAGCCCTATAAGATGAATTATCTTTATACTAAATAATGAATTTTTGTGGGTAGGGCCCAGCAGACTGTGTTTTAAGAAGATTTGCAGGAAACTCTGATAGATGCTAGTTTGGGAGCCCCAGTCTACTGTTTTTCTAATAGAAGATGAGTCTATAAGGACAGGAACTTGTACAATTCACTGTTGTATCCCTGAACCCAAACATCATACCTGGCACACAGTACATGTCCCTTGAAGGCTTATTCTAACGAAGAGTCTACAGACAATGAAAATAGTAGGTAAACTTCATAATACGCTCATTATGTTTCAGGCTTGTACTAAGCATCTCGAATGTTCTTTACATAATTCAATATGCCTACAGGATACAGGGTCTCTGTTATTACACATTAAAAACATAAGGCACAGAAAAATTAGGAAACATCCTAAACAGACACAATTAGAAAAAAGCAGAATCAAGGGAAAATCTCAGTCAGTCTATATTTAGGGCCCAGCACTTCAACACGAAATTATACAGATCACAAGAGGACATACTCGGAATAATTAGTTGGATAATTTTTCCTCATCAGGTATTCGTATTTATTGGCGTATCTGTGCCCCTTGTGATAGTTATTGGTAAATTTATAACATTTTGGCCCTACAAAGAATATTTTATATGTAGATTTCCACTGATGACTTTAATTAATTAAACATGAGTGGATTCACTCATAGACATTTAGAGATCTGTCTGAACAGGTCCTAGTAAAGATCTAGTTCTACTTTCTGACTTACTACAAAACCCTTTCTGAGTTTAGGGCTCACATCAAAATCCTAAGAATCTGTTGAAATATTTTGACTTGGTTCTTAATCACTGTAGGATAAATTTCATCTCAAAGGGACAGTGTGACAAAGCCAATGTCTTCCTCGTCAGATACTTTAACAGGTGCAGTTCAGATAAAGTAAATATGAGCGTGTTT
The DNA here is from genome assembly GCA_963574575.1 of Galagoides demidoff. NCBI lineage: Eukaryota > Metazoa > Chordata > Mammalia > Primates > Galagidae > Galagoides > Galagoides demidoff. The sequence goes on from CAUYQV010117338.1 coordinate 8,119, forward strand.
TATACATTGCATTACTTGACATTTAAGCTGTTAGATATAAATTTATGACAATACTTAAGAAAAAAAGACCACAAATTATCAAAGTCTAAAATGGCCATTTTCATAATGTAAGTTTACCTTTAGGGACACGTGAATATAACACAGTATTTTGCTGCAGTAGAATTAGAACAAAAAGTACGGAGGTTGCTAAACAACCGCACTTTAATCATTTCTACTGAATTTTCCTTGGGGGCATGCCTAATACTTGAGTTCTACCCAGGCTGAAATTTCTATGTGTAAAATTATGTCAATTTATTTTCATTTTGAAAAAATTGCCATTATCCCCAATTCCTTAAAATGACAAAATCCCAACAGATTAAACCATTTAATATCTATTGCTAGAACATCTCAGAGCACAACAAAGATTTAGTTGAGTAATTCAAATTACCATGAGGCTAATTACCATTTTTATCTTCATTATGTGAGCTGACTACAGCACTTCCGACTTCCATCATTTCTTTTGGTGTTCTGGCAAAACTGCCAGCCTGCAGGTGCTATGACTGCGGCCTGGAACTCTGCCTGATCTCCATCTTTGCAAGTTGACTTTGAAGCCAGAAAACACATTAGGTTACGCTGATGCTGACAGTGGCAACATGGCTTAGTCCAATCATCTATGACAGGACAACATGTCCATCAGCGGCAGCCAGGCAGCCTTTGAGGAGGGTCAGTTTGAAGCAAGTTTGAATCCAGCACATCTTAAGGTATTGGCCGCGTAAAGAAATTAATCAAGTGAAGAAAAGGGTGATAAAGAAGATTAAAAGCAATGCAAGTTGTCCAACACGTAAGGGAAAAAAAAGAAAGGGATCAGAAGGTATATAAATACTGTTTTCCTTACTTTAGCCAGCGTATCTTAGCTGAATACCCAAAGAGGAAAAAACCCTCTACAGACCTATTACCATGTCTGTCTATCACTTGTTGTCAAAGGAAGAATTGTAGAAATATGAAAAAAAAAGATTCTTCAATTGATCTCTATGGCAACATATGGCAGGATTCTCTGCATGAAGAGGAGTCACTCTCTTCTGATTTCTTGACAGGCTCACTCTGAGGTTCATATATCATCTGTCAGAGGCTATGCAGATAAAAACACAGGCTGTGTGCTGAATCACTCAAAGAATGCGTCTGTAAGTCAGCATCTGTTAATTATACGCTTGTATTTCCTACCAGCTTCTCATTACTCTAAAGGGAAACCAGTGCCGAGAGATAACTCACTCTTTGGATCTTGTCTATGCTTCACGGGCAGATAACGGGCACTCACGGGTGAGCGGGGCAGCTGAAACAGACAAAGGACAATCACATTTGGATGAAAACAGTTAAACCAGTAAATAAACGAAAACATGAATGTTTAAAATTCCAAATAATTTATCACTTACTTATCTAGTAACTTGTATAGTACTTTTTCCCTTCAAAAAAAAAAGTGTTTCAGGTGCCATGGCACGCAGAATTCTAAGATTCCCCAGTCCCTGCAATACTCTCCCCTCAGGGGGAAGGACTTGTACATAGGATACTATTGCCCTAATTAGGGTACTAATCACTTGATTCCAATTAATCAAAACAGAGATTGTTTTTAGGTAGACCCGACCTAATCAGGTGAGTCCTTTAAAAGAAAGTGAAGTGCCACCTCCCGCTGGCCTTGAAGACACAGCCTCCATGAATTAATTCCACAGCTTCGAGGAAGTGAATTCTGCCAACAACTATGTGAACGTCTAAGAAGATTTCTAGCCCCAGATGTGATCTCGGCTCTGACAACTTGTTTGCAGCATTTTCAGAGCATTAGCAGAAGACCCAGCTAACCTTGTCCAAACTCCTGATCCGCAGGAATATAGTTATGTTGTTTTAAGCGACTGAGTTTGTTGTAATCTGCTATGTATAAATAAAAAAGAAAGACTGGGGGCTCAAAATTTATCTCTTTAAAGAGTCGTTCTTATATCTTAAAAGTATTTTTTATATGGAATGTTTCCCCTTCGATGATGCTTCGGAATCATGTTGCTCACAAATTAACCGAATTTTGTTTCTAATTCTTACTCTTTTCCATGTGTCACACTCCAAATATCCCATAAAATGCTGCGTTGTTTCAGACAAATTTCAAATTCTCTGGCTCGGTTTTTATTTTTTCCATCATTGGGTAAGATTTCTCCTATAGTCAAAAGAAAACCAGAGAAAATTAAGTTTCTCCCTTCAATCAACTTCAATCAACATTGTCTTCCTAACATTGAGAAAAAAGGTAAAACTTTGTTTAAATAATCATTTTAGAATTTATAGTTATACAAAAATTTGAAAATGTAGGTTTGATTCTTAAAGAAAGCTAAAGATAACGTTCAGAATTTTAAACAAAAGGCTTCAGATGCAAATTGACTTATAGACAGAAAGTAGAATCAATGACCCAAGAGCCACATTTTCTATTATATCAGACAAATCCAGAAAGAATCAAAAGTTCGATCAAGTTTGACACAAACGAGTAAAGGCCAGGGAGATAAATATGTTTCTAGTACAAACTTAGGAGTACTCAGGCGTAGATCTTATCCAGGGCTTCTTACCTCACAAGGAACTGTTAATTTTTACTCAGCCTATCTCACACAAAATGGCTTCATATAAATAATGTAATAATAATCAAGAATTGTTGAACCCTCAGCATGTGAGAGGATCCTGAGTGAGTTGAACCTCACTCTGCTGGTAATGTGGACACATTATTGCATTTCTTCTTCAAAACACGCATGATAGCAATATAATTATCTTTGTATCACTCATAACATGAAATGCTTAATAACAAGTATTATAGAATGGCACTCTGGGCTCCTAGACATTGATCTCTCTTTTGGGGGGCTGAGGGTAGAGAAAATTCTATGGTTCATGACAGTAAAGATCAAACTAGGCCAAGTTAGGGAAAGAGAATGTACCACGCTGGGAAGGGAAGGAACAGCCAGAGGAAGCAGAGGCAAGCTAGGAGCTCACGGGTCTCTCTGAGTTTTCCTTGCCTGTCTTAGAAAGGATTCTTCAACAATGAGCTTGAACCTGTGTGTAGGGTGGCAGGAGCTTAGACTCAATTCCACATTCTTACTCCCCATGTGTTTTGTAATCAAAGCCAAATAGGGAATATTAGATTTTCATAGATTTTCACTAACATGACGGCAAAAATATACGAACACACAAAAATTATAAATCCAGATATTTAAGATTTTTAAATTTATCTAATAATTTGGGATTTTTTCCCGTTTGTTGCCTTCCTTTGATAGTGAATAATAAAGGACAAAATAGAACATAAAGCGTTTCCCTGTCAGCTGAAGCCCACATTCTGAACCAGGGATTAACACCCACTCCTACATTCTCCTGTCCTCATGCCCTAAGTGGCTACCATAGTACATCATTTTACTATTTAAAACACAAAATGAATCATTCCAGATATATGGTCTGCTAAATCATAATACCTTCTTCACGTAGTTTAAATATCATCTTGAGAAAAAGAAATGAGGGTGTTACTGTGTGGTTCCAAGAAATAGAATTCAGATAATGTGTCAAGTTAGATGGAAACAGTATCAAGAAAGTTTTCCAATGTGGTAGTCACTTAGGCCAGGTTCCTCAACGATGAAGGCATCAAACCACAGCTAGATAAGCAAGAGATCCAATAAGCCAACCAGCAGTTAACCTTTAGTTTAAGCACCTTTATTTCTCCCAACACCACACATAACGTCTTAGAACGCTTGCTGATTGAATAAATATAAATAGGAAAAGTTAATGTGTATGAAACGCTAGTTTCCATTTATATTTACATTTTCAGCATAATAAGTAAATGATATAGTTTTATACTGTAGCATTCCACAATTCTATAGAGAGTAATAGCACGTAAAAAATACATAATAGATGGAACAACAGATAGATGGAATAGTCATCTCTTTATGAAATGGAAATGCACAGGTAATTCTTTATTTCCTGATAACGATACACTCTCCATTTTAATAAGCTAAGGGACAGCCTCTGATTTTGTTGGAGAGATGGGTGTGTGATCACACTCTGGATGGGCTTTTCCTCATGTTTATATGTGACTCTCTAATTTCACCATGTCAAACTTGTGATATGCTACAAAGCAAAGGAAACAGGAATAAAGAATGCCAACCCCTAAGGAGAACTGGCTCAAGATATAATTTACAAAGTGTCATAAAACTCAAAATACCTCCCTTGACATTCGAGGGTTATGGGTTACCTCTTGCACCATGGAAAAAGCATGAGGTTAATTTGTGTAGAGCAAGGGTCTAGAAAGATCTGTACTTGCTCATACTGTTTAGAACCAGTGGCTCTGGGATCTCCGGTTTCTCTAGATGCCACACTTTCAGACACCCACCCTGCTGTAGAGTTAGACTGCCCTACAAGGCTTGCTTCCTCTTGCCTGCCCATGCTACTGGGTTTTCTGAGATGTGCCTCTAAACACAGACCTGTCACGTGTGTCCATCCTTCCTTGCAACAAACTTCAGAAAAGTCACAGAGAAACTGCCCTATGTTACCATTTCTCCACTTAAGACACTTGGAAATCTTTTGACATTTGTGCCACGGGATCATGCCTGCTCTTGCTAAGATCACACTCATCTCACGGACATTTGTAAGAATCTCGCCAGTGTGGAAAGAGACCACCACCAAACCTGCCTGATACAAATCTGGAAATGCAAAATTGAAGACACCAATGAAATGATTTCAACATGTTTTAAAGTCAGGAACATGCAATTGTGAAATTAAATAATTCAAACTCAAAGCTGTGGGAACTTCAAATCATTCTAAGCCTTAAGAGGAATACGGCTATGGCACGGCGTGAGTCATGTAGCATGCAGTTGTGACTTCTGCCTTTTCCCTGTAAATGATTAGAAATGACCAAGTGGTGCCAGAGATAAGACCCCTCAGAACATTACTCCTCCTTGAAGAATGTTAAAGCCATCTTCCCTGGAATGTAGCAAGCTATATTAATCAAATTGTTGTAATGTACATACTGGCCTTGTACAGAAAATGTTGCAACTCTGCTAAAATTGTTTCTATTTAACTGAAACCTTAACTTCCTCACTTGGGAGTACTGACCCCATCCATTTGGAGTCAATGTTTCCAGGGTGGCTACCCCCAAGTTTTGTACTCTAATTAAAGTCCTATTCTGAATCTCAGGGTTCAAGGTCGGCACACAATATATAATCCATAGTTCCTTTTCTAACAACAATAGAATATTTGTTCTATTGGAGCGAGATGTTCCCTGGACTTGGCTCCCAGTGTCAAGGATGAGCACTGGTGCCTGGACAGTGACAGAGGGATCACAAACACAAAGCAATCACCATCAACATACATTTATTGTAGAATAAAAGCGTATAAATTACAAGGAAACTATATGTCAAGAGCAAGACAGGTCTCTCTCCGTGAGTGGAAAAGAGACCCTAAGTCTGAACCCACACCATCTTTTAAGCTAACTAAGCTGTCTACTTTGTCCTCCCTTTCCTCTGGAAGGATTGGCTATTGCCTTCCACCTCTGGGGTAACTGACAGGTTGGGGTTACATAACAAACTTCTTAACATGTATGTGTTTTCCCAAAGCCAGGTGGGAAAGGTGTAGGCATGAGGGGGGGACCAGAAGTCCCAAGGCATCATGAGTTAGTGTACCGAGGATGGCGTTCAAGTGGAAGGAGCCACAAGGGGGTGAATTGAAGTCTCAGCAGAGTAAGGAGGGCCTCAGAGAACAGAGTGGCCTGCACAGCCGGAGGAACAGAGGCGGCCAGCCCTGCATGGACTATTAGAGTTAGGGAAGGGCCAGAAAGCCCTCCAGGACTGTCACAGCAGTGAAAGCCCAACACTGGACTTGGAAGCCAGCGTGAGGAGCTTATCTGTATGAGGAATGATGGAATAGCAGCTCAGAAGATCAATTAATTAGAGTTAGGGTGAATGTCGACATAAATACTATGAACCAGTGTTGAAAGGAGGCAAGAGATTGGTCATATGTGGGAGGATTTATCAAATAATTAACTATGTTGAGGGTAATGTGAGAAATTGTTAGAGTACAGATATATAAATATGGGTTTGGATTATAATTGGAGACACTGCTATAAATTCATAGGTATCGGCTCAGCGCCTGTGGCTCAAGTGGCTAAGGCGCCAGCCACATACACCTGAGCTGGTGGGTTCAAATCCAGCCCGGGCCTGCCAAACAACAATGATGGCTGCAACCAAAAAATGGCCGGGCATTGTTGCAGGCACCTATAGTCCCAGCTACTTGGGAGGCTGAGGCAGGAGACTCACTTGAGCCCAGGAGTTGGAGGTTGCTGTGAGCTGTGATGCCACGGCACTCTACCCAGGGGGATACCTTGAGGCTCTGTCTCAAAAAAAAAAAAATTCATATGTTTCAAAATATACAGATGGATTTAAAAATAAAAATAGACATAAACGACACTGTGTATACACACTCACATATACCCCTAAGCTCTGTCCAGTGAGAGGACCTGACTACAGTGACACTCCGGGAGCAACACATATACTTATCACTTATAATTTTATTCTTCACTAAAAGGTCTTTAGAGAAATGTTTTCTAGGAGAAATGTAGCCTTTAGGGAAATGACTAATTCAAGGCTATGGAAGAGAATGTATAGGACAAATTCCAGGCGTGTTTCTGAGAATAGTCTAAGGGAAGCTTGAGAATGACGGGATGTACCAAAAGAGAACAGAAACCAGCTGGAGAGGGCTTCACTGATCAAATCCGAAACAATTTGGTCATAAATATGAATACGTGGTGGTAGTAAATTAAAACCAATGCAGGAAATCAGAATGCAGGAGCACATATCGATATTAATGAATTTAAAATTAAAAGTAAGATATTTATTTAGGTTCAAAGTATCACGGAACCAAACACTTATAAATCACAGATGAGAAAAGGAATTTTACTGTGAACATGCTACTCAGATATCAAATTAGGAAATGAGCAATGGACAAAAACGTTAACTATCACATGATAGGATGCAAAGACTAAATACAGGATCTTTTTTTTTTACATTCCTTGGAAAGATAAACACTATCTAACCTAAATCTAACTATCCAGAAATACCAGATAAACATTCTACAAAATAAATTTTCCATAATCTTCAAAAGCGTCAGTGTTATGAAGGTCAAGGAAAGACTGACAGACTGTTTTAGATTACAGAAAGCTAAAGCGACTTGATACCAAAATGCAATGAATTGGGCTGGGTGTGGTGGCTCACACCTGTAATCCCAGCACTCTGGGAGGCTGAGGAAGGTGGATTGCTTGAGCTCAGGAGTTTGAGACCAGCCTGAGCAAGACCAAGAAGCCATTTCTACTGACAAAAAGAAAAATAGCCAAAAAAATAGCCTGGCATGTTACTGTTGTGGTATGTGCCTGTTTTTTTTTTTTTTTTTTTTTTTTTTTTTATTTTGCAGTTTTGGGCCAGGGCTGGGTTTGAACCCACCACCTCTGGCATATGGGGCCAGTGCCCTAGTCCTTTGAGCCACAGGTGCCACCCCGGTATGTGCCTGTTATCTCAGCTACTATGAGGGCTGAGGCAGGAGGATCACTTGAACCCAGGAGTTAGAGATTGCTGTGAGCTATGATGACACCAGGGCACTCTAGCCTGGGGCAACAAGTGAGACTCTGACTCAAAAAAAAAAAATGAAATGAGTCATTCTGCATTGATAATTTTTCTATAAAGTCCATTAGTAGGACAACTGGTAAAATTTGGATGGAACCTGAGGATTCTGGGGTAGCAATATTTAAATGCCAATCTTCTGATTTTGATGGTCACATTAAGAAAATACAGTATGCCCTTGTTTGTATAAAACACACAAATTTTTTAAGTGTGACAAAGTATTCTGTGGCAATGTGTTTTTAAATGATTCTGGAGAAAATAATTATTTCTACTATTCTTGAATATTTTCCTTCAAAGTAAAAAATAAATAATAGGATTTTATAACTATATTGCCTTCCAGATTATAAATAGTGAAGACTCAAGTACTGTGGGTTGGGTAACACTAAAAGCATCAGGCATGATGCTGTTAAACTTTCATGGAACTTGAACGAGGATGGTATGTCAGTGAAAGGAACGGACCGAGGGAGGTAACACCACAGGCACTCGAGAGGCTCAGGAGTAATAATTCCAAGAATGTTGGATTGTGTGGGTGGTAATAGGTATTATGATTGCAATGAATCAAGGTTAAAGTCAAGGGTGAGTAATTATTGATTTGAGGCCAGGTAAGAAAGTCAAGGGCAGACTCCAGTAAAGCATTACAATCCTGTCCTGGGGCCATGTTAACTCTCCCCAGCTTAGGAACAGCACAAGACAAAGAGAGGGCTACCTGAATATCGCACAGAATCACGTTAGTCTACCGTGCAGTGGAGAACTTGCATATCATATCACGTGAAAAGCAATTCCTGGCATGTTACTAGGCCACAGCGGAGAATCTAATGATGGAGGCTTATGATTGGGAGCAGGATTCTATTAGACTCACCACGGATGCCCATGGGAAGGGGCTCATGGGCAGTTGGTGGGAGGAAAAAGCCATGCCAGTGGGAATGATGGGTTAGCACAGTATATTAGTGCAGGCCCAAAAGGACTACTATTAAAATGTAGCCTGACTCTGGGCACCTCTGAAGGACAGAGGCCAAGAGAAATCCTCCAGGGAGCAGGGACAACAATATTAATGGACTTGGACTGCTGGGCAGTGAAATAGTTTATCTGGATGGCCAGAGTTCTGGGATGAAAATATTGGGATGTTAGAGACAATGATTTCTGGGGTGGATACAACATGAAGATCTTTGTGTCATGTGTTAATGGCCATCAGAGAGCACCTCCATAGAAAGGTGACTCAACCAGTTGATGTCAGCCAGCCTCTGTCACTGGCCACTGCAGAGCTTGCATCATGAGCTTACAAAAATCATAACAGTGGTGGCGGGGAGGGAAGCTATGCACAGGCCCAGTTGCAAATACCACTCAGCATGGCTAATCCAGGTACTAATGCTAGTAAGTGTCAAACGTCCTGGCAATAGAGACTAATGCTGCATCCCAGATAACACACTCTTCTTTAACAAGTCAAACTGGGCACTTGGTGGCAAGTTGACTACATTGGACAACCTCCGTCCTGGGAAGGGCATCTATGCACTTTGCTGAGGTGAAGACGTACCATGGAGATGGTTTGTCTCAACCAGCAACACTGTCCACGTTCTAACTGAGTTTTTGATCTACTCACGTGGTATCTATAACACCATCTTAACACCAAAGGGTCTACTTGATGAAAAGTTGGTGTGGCAGTGGTCCTGTGGCCACGGGATCCATTCATTTCATCTAACACCAAACCAGGGTTAGACCACAAATGAAGGAACGAGGCAGCATTCTGAAAGCCTGGAGCACCCGCCGAAGGGAAAACACACTGCAGAGAGGACACAATGAGCCCACAATTCAGTATTCCTTAAATCAAAGGTCAAGTACAGGGCTGCATCTCCTACAGGTAAAATACCAAGGGGAACCAAAGGTTAGAAGTAGAAGTGGGCCACTGACTGTTGCTCCAAGTCACCCCGTAGGATTCTCTGTACTTCCCACCTTGTTACCTTCTAACCCCTATGGATTTTGAGGTCCTTGTTCCCAGGGTAAATGCTTCAAAAAGAGAACACGGTAAGTGCTCAATTGAACTTTAACCTATGACTGTCACATGGTTCCTTTTGCCAAGAGAATAAGAAGTAAAGAAAAACTTACGAATTTGGCAAAACAGGAGACAGTTGACCCTGATCAGAGGTAGGACACTGAACTACTGTTACACAGTTGTTACCTAGAGCAATGCTCTAATACGTTGGTACCTTCGTAACACCTGTGGAACATAACTGAGAGCCTACCCCTCCTTCTAGCTCTGCCTAACATAGCCAGATATTTACCTCCCTCCTCCCCCCCCCCCGCAAACTCTGCTTGCCTAACTGCTTATCTTTAGGAAGGAGGATACCTGGGACCCTTGGGACCAGACCATTCAGGACTGGGTGAGATCTAAGGCAATGGTTCACTTTGACCTCTAGACATCCAACTTAATTATAATCTAACTTCCATGATAAAAGATATTCCCACTGGTACCAGGAGAGTTGACAATCACCATGATGACACCCGAGAGACCATGAAAGGACAAGAAACTCTGAGAAACTCTCTACACATTTCAGAAAAGACATGATTGTTCCATCCTCTTCTTTTAATACCCAACCCTTCACTAAAAGGCACTCTATATTTTAGCCCCCTCACCTCTCACACATGAGAAGTTGATTTGCAGCCCATGGTCCTGCTTCTCCATTCCTCCGTCAAACAAATAATCCTGAACACTCACCTTCAGTTTCACACACTGGCTTCCCCACACCCAATGGGAAATGATCCCACCTCTGGGGAAAACTCGAGTATCTCATTGACATAATGCGGACAGGTGATTCACAGGGACATCTCCAGGGACTTCCCTGCTTGATTTTGAGGATAAATGGGCAAGCACAAGAGGAGGGTGTCACACCCCGAGGGACAAGGATCTGGGTCCACCTGCTACATAAGCCATCTAGCCCAGGAGAAGTGCTGCTGGTAAAGAAAAGACTTTAGAATGCAGAGAAGAGAGGGCAGAGCCTGAATGTGTTAGGTGCAGGGCTAAGTCTGGCTGCAGCACCAGCGTTCTGGTTTCATTCTACTGACCTTCCTCTTTCAAGATTCTTCAGGAAATGTTAGTAGAAGGAGTAAATTATAGTGAGTGCTGTGGTGAGCCACTCTTTTTCCCAATTTTTGGGAAGTGTTGGTCATTGATGGATCAAAGATAACTCCCTCTCCAGGCATTTTCTCCATCTCTGGTGAAGTCTATATTCATTAATTAGTGGAAGAAAATATAAAGGCCTATACCTTATATATGTGCAGACGTGCCTTTGGGAGGTCATTAGGTTTAGATGACGCCATGAGGATGGATCCCATGGGATGGAATTTGTGTCATAAAAAGAAAAAGAGACTAAATATTTTTTTCTCTCTCCCCTCTCTCTCCCCTGTCTCCCTCTCTTCCTCTCTCATACAGCCTTTGAAAAGGCTGTAGACCAGAAGGAAGACTTACCAAGAACCCAACTATGCTAGCACCATGATCTGAAACTTTCAGCCTCCAGAACTATGAGATAGAATACCATCCAGTCTGTGGGAGTCTGTTATCGTGGCCCAAACTACTGACTCAAGGTCCTACTAGATAGGATGTATCTCATTCAGACAGACTGAGAACAAGAGGTACAACTATTTTTTAAATTCTCAGGTTCCATCCAGTACCATTCCTTAGAATCCTATAGAACAAAATATAAATAATAACAAGAGAGAAGATCAGAAGCCAGAGGGAAAGTGGACGGAGGAGTAGGGGCATCAGCCACTTATGTTGGAGACCTAATCCATGCTCTACTGTGGAGCCTTCACTGATTCAATCGTATTTCATTCTCAACAACCACACAAAGAAATTATTCCAATTTCACAGTGAAAGAAAATGTAAGTTAGAGAACTTTAGGAACATATACAATTAGTAGTTCTCCTGTTACCTGGATTGAAAGTTAATTGATTTAATTCTTCCTAGAGTTCCCTCTTCTATTTATAAGAATAAGGGTCAAAGGAGACAGGATGGGGAAGAGGGGCAAAATGTTTTGGCTTCTAGGCAATCAATTAGAAGTGGTGCAAGTATCACAGTGTTACAGCTAATAAGAAGAGCTAAAATTTATTGAGCAGTTACTCTGTGCCATGTATTAAGTTACCCACATCAATTTTCTGATTTAATCCTTAGGAACCACTGCCTGAGGAAAGGTAATGTTATTAACCTCGTCTTACCAGTGGGGACACTGATGCTCAAAGGAGTTAAATAATGTATTCATGTTCACCTAAGGAGCGTAGTCTAGTAATTCCTAACTTCAGCATGGAGAGTGTCTGGAGAACTTATTAAAATAGGAGTATGGGGTCTTACCTGCAGAGTTTCTGATTTTAGAAGGTCTCAGGTGGAGCCTGAGAATTTGAACTTCTGACAAGTTCTGGTGTGATGCTGATGTTGTCTGTGTAGGGACCACTGGCAGAGCTGAGAACAACCAACAGAATCAAATTCAGGCCTCCTGACCTACATATGTAACCACATCAGAGTGATCTGTTTCAACCTTTATGTAAAAAAGTTGTGAGTTGTTTTTCAGTTGCCGTGGACCCCCAGGTTGAAGGTCACATAGCTCAGCATGCCCAGTGAACCAAGCATGTAACCAAACATGGAACCCAAGTTTGGGTCGAGGAGCAGGGACGGAGTTGAGAAGTACACATGGCAGGGCAGGATCCAGAATCCAGTCCGATGTCACCCCCGTGTCACCCCAGGGTGGGATCTGGTTAGAGCAAGCTCCTGGCTCACCTCATCACACGATCCCATTGATCATGCCTTATTACCCTTTCCCTATTAAACCTGCCCCAGTTTACATGGGGGAGACATATCTGAGCCTGACCCCTGTTCCCTTGTTCAGCTGCTTGGCAGTAACCTTTACCACCATAAAAACCTTGCACTTTGGGAGTTACCTTTCCACTGTGTGGGGGAAATGAACCCAATTCAGTTTGGTAACACATCCTCTTCACTAATTCATATTTTTAGCAGAATAAGAGCCACTGTCAGTACCAGCCTGGCTTACTTCAAAACACGAAGTAAGGCATTTTGGGTTTCAAATTTTCTATAAAATGATTATCTCACCACTTCCAAACTCATGGACACTTATATTAATACAAATTAACCAATATTCATATAAATTCTCTTAAGCAGTATAACCATGTATGTCCAAAGAGCAATTTATTTTCAAAGGGAGACTCACTGCAGGCAGCGTAGAGGTTTACACTCTGCAGAGAAAGCAGGGGGTTCACACCACAGAGCACTGAGACTGAAGGAGAGACGGGAAACTGCTGAGGGTCCCGCTAAGAAGGGAAGCGCCAGGAGGTGGAGAGGAGAGGAGGAGAGGGAAGGCGTCAGTAACCATTTCACTATGGCAATTTCTCTTAAGTTTGGCCTCACAAGAAGATGCATTTGAATTAGAAGAGAGATGTTTAGATCCCTGTTCTAAAAGAGGCATTTAAGTTACTTAGATACCATTGCCAACCTCTATGGACGACAAATGATAGAACACAGTTTTTTGAGAAAGATAAGCTACAAAGTTATATAACAGTTAGAAGACAGCACCCAACAGGACATGATACATTTACTTGTTAGCACGGCCAGTGTTAGTAGAAGCCAAAAGAATCAAATATGGGAGTTTCAAGGTACATGCATCATACTCAGCCCAGGCCTTCCAGACCTAGAAATAACAGAATTCAATAACAAAGACTCCTCTTAGTCACTAGTATACTAGCCAATACATATAAGTAGATAGAAATAACTTATTCTAGAAGGAGAAGCACTAGATGTTGTTCAACATAATTCTTCTGAGAAGCTGAGACTTTCAAATGTCGTCTGAAACGTCCTTGTATCCCCCTGGGAGTGGGGCAAGCATAAGTAAACAGACATGATCTCCATTGCTCTTAAAGTGAGATAACTTTTGACTGATTTTCTGAAATATTCATATATTATATATTTTTTTCTCAAATAAGTTTCTAGTCTGCATTTGGAGGGGGGGATAACCAAAGTTGTAAATAAGGCAAAGAGAAGAGTTTAAATTTTTTTTTTAATATTCTACTGGAACATTTTCTAACGAGACTTCCTGAGGGCCATCTTATTCTCTTATGGAATGTAATTTTGATTTAGAATTCACAGTTGATTAGGAGTCTCATGTCTTATGAGGCTATAAAGTTAGAGGGTGATTTATAGAAAAGGAACCAGGTGTGATTTTTTTTTTCTATTTGATAGAGAAGATAACCCCCAAAGGTTATAGTTTTATTTCCCTATAGGATATTAGTGTGTTTCAGATTGAACAAGGCAATCTTATTCCAGATTTCTTTTCCATTGACCTTATAAATCGGAATTTCTCATATCCTCCCAGAATCAGTTTTTTCATCCTGTAGGTTCCTGTATTACTATAATGAGCTCAATACAATTTTGACAGAGGCTACTCGTATATTATTTTTCAACAATTTGGGAATCATGCATCGAATGAACCCGTGCTTAAGTATTTTTCCTACATTTTTTTCTTTATATCACATTTAACTTGAATGAAAGGTGATGGTTTGAATGAAGCTCAAATTAACACAGTAATAACAACAATCATATCCCGGGTATCAGGAAACGAGACTTATGCTTCTTGATACTTTATCCAGGGCTTTGAAAATTATAGGTTATGAATATTTTTATGTAAAGATTTAAGAAGTCCAAGATCAGCTAAATCAACTAAACTGCTCCCTTGAAACAGAACTATACTCTGTCTGGCAAAGGCTGGTCATATCTCTGCATATTTTCATAGTCACTAATGAAGTAAGGTTAATTTATTGCAAAATGTTAGCAAAGTTTAGAAACTCGATCTATGGCAGACTCTCTGTAAAAGGATAAGAATTTGGCTCAGTGCCCATAGCACAGTGGTTGCAGTGCCGGCCACATACATCGAGGGTGGCGGGTTCAATCTGGCCTGGGCCAGCTAACCAACAATGATAACTACAATAAAAATAGCCGGTTATTATGGCTGGCACTTAGAGTCCCAGCTACTCGGAAGGCTGAGGCAAGAGAATCGCTTGAGCCCAAGAGTTTGAGGTTGCTGTGAGCTATGATGCCACAGCACTCTACCAAAGATGATGTAGTAAGACTCTGTCTCAAAAAAAAAAAAATTATTTTATGTCAGAATTCCAAAGTCTGAGTATCTTGATCTCCCAATAGACTTTTGCATGTTTTTAACTCAATTCAATAAACATTGTGACTGGTAATGGAAAACCAAGAAGAATCAGGCCATAGGCCATGAACTTGTAGGCCACAGAATTCAATGCAATCATGGACTTATTTCATACGTAGATACAAAGTGCCTTCAAAGTATCTGCCCTTCTGATAAGCAGTAAATAATTTTTCTCCCTTTTACTGACCATACTTTTCAGAAAAATAAAAATGAGAGACAAAAATAGATTCATAAACAAAGTCAGCTGTTGATAAGTACTACCTAGAAAAATTAAGGAAAGAAGGATGAAAACTTTGATTTTATGTATGGTTGAGGAATGTGTATGTATTAGGAGGAATGGTCTCTAATTTTACATTTAAGCCTGGACCAGAATGAAGTGAGGAGACAGCGTTGTTATTAATTTATAGTAGTTCACAACACATGATAATATAAACATCCATTTTTATAAGAAAATTTTTAAAATATGTAAACCCTTATAAAGTGAAGAATGGGAGATATATCATCGACCTAAAATAGAATTTTTATCATAACATCACCTAAAACCGATTTTAAAAAGTAAAAATAAATGAATTTTTGTCTTCTTTAATCATGTAAATAGCTAACTACACAGCAAAGGATGATAATTTCTATTCCCTAATCAAGAATCTCTTATTCCTAAAATAAAAGACAAAACAATTCTATTGTTCTTGTTAAATTTCCCAAAATCATGTCAAAACCCAGCTTGCTTATATTTAGAATCGTCGTCCTTAACCTGGGCTGCACCTTGGAATCACTTGCAGAATTTTAAATATGTATTTATCTGGCTCCCCAAAGCCACACTCCAATGTACTCCCTCTGGGATACTGTCCGAGATCCAGGACTTCAGTGGCACCCAGGGGACCCCGATGTGCAGCCAAAGCTGGGAACATCTATTTAGACCATCGCTTTACTAGAAGTTTCTCCCCCAGCCTCCTCCACATCTACCCCAGAAAGAGTTTCTAGTTGTCCCCTTTGATGCGTTAACAGAAAACTCAAGCCTTGTTCATCATACTAATAATATTTTACAACTTTTAAAAGCTCGTTTTATTGTGAGAGTCTGTTTAATTCTTTACACATGAAGGTTTGTGTGTGTGTGTTGGAGCTTAGAGGTTTTCTGTTCACTTTTCACACCTAATCATTGCTGTCATCCTCAAATTTGTTTTCACTGAACTCTTGGTTTAGTCCCACAGTTTAACACGTTCTTGGATCTTGCCAACCCTCCTCCTTTCCTATTTCTGTGTGTGTTTTATTTTGTTTTGTTTTTCTGAGATATACGTCAAATGACTTCTTTAGGAATGACGTACGGAAGTGTGGGCATCCTTTCCAAGTCCCTAAAGATCTGAAAATGTTTTAATTATACCTTCACACTTGACTAATAATTTGGCCATCTATAGAATTCCAGGTTCAAAACATTTTCCTCTGAAGATATTATTCCATGTTACTCTAACATCTATGTTAGATGTTTATCCCACCATCTAGTCTGACGACAATGTTGTTGGCAAGGAGCATGTTTCTCTGCTCCTGCTGGGTTGATTCTTTCCTTCCTAAAACAATTTTACCATAATTGGCCTATCTCTTTTTTATATGTTCTACATTATTTCATTACCTTTACCTTTGCTAAATCTTTGAATAATCATCAAGTTTAATTTGCACATTACCTTTATTTTCTTAATGTTTCTTTCTCTGAACCTTCTGTTCATGGATTTCACCTTGAGATTCTTCTCAGAGGATATTTACAAGGATTTTTTCTCATCTTTGCGCCTCTAAATTTTCTTTTTCCTTAAAAATCAAATGTTTGTCTCCTTCTTTGCTATTTTTTTTCCAATTTTCTGGTGATTCAGTCTTATTTTTTTTTAGGACACAAATGAAGGCACAGAAAGTTTAGATGAGAGTTCTGAGCATGTGGCCATGGCTGCTGACTTGTAAGGCTTTGCTACAGGTGACAGGAAGAATGGCTTTAAAGGGCATCATTTGGGACACCAATTCCATCTAACAGCCCTCATCCTCTTCCGTTTGGTAAGTTATTCCTTACAGGGGAGCCTTCCTTTTCACCAGGGTGTGGACATGTCAGGATGATGGGGAGCTAGTGAGGAACGGCAGGCGAGAGAGGGGCTGCATCTCCAGCGTGTGTGCTTGGTGACAGACTTCCATTATCACCCTGCTTTTGGCCTCTTCTCCAACCATCATCTGAACCCAAATCTGGAGTTTCTCAGAGTTCTGTAAGGAGAGATCATCTGTCTCCTGTCTCTGTGGGTGTCCCAATGGGTATTCTGGGCTATACCCCCGTCCCCTCTGCTAGATTTGTTAAAAGATTCCCATTTGATTTCCATTTTCCAGAAATTTGTCATCCACTAATCACCTCCTTATAGCATATTAATCTCCACTTACTTACTCCTTTTAAACGATTTCCCTGCTATTTTATCAACTGGTTCTCAGATGAAAAGAGATGAGTAAGTATGCTTGTGGTGTCATCTGGATTCAGAGAAATGGCAGCCTCATTCTTGAGTTTTACCCCTTCTGATTTAAATTTGACCTGGTCTTCTCCAAATCAATTGTTTCCATAACAAATCTCAATCCATCTACAACTGACAGATGAATCACATCAGGAGTTTCACCCTGGATGGACTGTACTCAATTAATAGCATCAAATCCAGATTTTCTGTTATATAAAACAGATGCTAGCACAAGAAGAGAGTGGTTTATGTTGGACACACAGGAGGTCAGCCTGTGAGCCAATATTTGCAGAAAGGGTTAGAGAAACCAGATTCTTTTTTTTTTTTAATTTCAGATTAATATGAGGATACAAATGCTTAGTTTATATTGTTCTCTTTTCTAAGGTGAAGTCCAAGTTATAGTTGAGCCTTTCACCGAGGGTTGTGCTGAACACCCTTACAATGTGCACTTCAGGTGAGATCCCGTCAACTGCCCTCCCTCCTCCACCATCCCCCTTGCTGGACCATCCTTGTGTTTATTCTTTCATGCAGACATGCAGTTGTCTACATACTGGTTTCATATTAGTATTGAGTACATTGGAGACTTTTGGGGAGAAAACAGAGTCTTGGTTTGTTAGCCTGATTCTCCCCACAGACAGGGTCACTTGAATTCTTCTGTGGTCTCGACCTCCTTCTCATTACCCAGGACTAATTTGACATGAGATGGGAAGAATTGAACTGTCTCTAAATTCCAAGAGTCTAAGGCCACAGTGTCTCCTTGTTGAGCTCTGGGCTATCCAAGTAGCCTCTGCAATCATCCCTCTCCAGTCACGTTTTCTGCTCAATCACTTATTCTCTCCAGATCCAGACAGGGTTGGAGCTCTGCTCGGTTTGATGCCTCCTTGTCCCAGGTGAGATCCCTGTGCACGTGCTGGGCCGTTCCACTGATGCTGCCTGCCTGCCGTGAATGAGTGGCCCTGGCTTTCCCACTCCTTGCTCCTCACATGGTTGGCACGGCCGCCCCCAGTGCAGCCTCCAAGTCACTGTTCACAGGGATTTGATGATTCTCTTCCTCAAGCTGCTTGACTGCCAGCCCGAAAGCCTCTGTCTGTATCTTCTGATGGTTATTTTCTAGAAATTGTCTGGCCAGACCCATTAAATGTGATACAAGTCAATTTATACAAAATTTGATAGGATAAAGACACATCACATGAAATAATCTTAAAGCCTATTTCTCATAATCTCTACTGCCTCACCACAATGCAAATTTCCTAGCTCTGCTGGGAGAGAGAGGACAGGAACTAGGACTGTGAATCTGGAGAGAATCACTGCTTTAATAATTACACCCCCAGAACTATGGCAGAAAGTTTGTTTCTTACCCAAGAGTGGAGAAAAATAATAGTACTACTTAAGTGAGTTACTGCAAATTACAGATTATTCGTGTTTAGCCCTTAGAATAATCCAGGTATCGCTTCTGGTTCCCTGTGGTAGCCCCCTCTTATATCATGTGACTCTTGTTCTAATCCTACTTAATTTACTCAATTTGTATGTGACAATTTGAATGTGACCTTGGCATGGGCACTCAGGTTGGTGCCCCTGATTCTGGGTTTTGTGTCTCCAAAGAAGAAATTAAGAGCTAAGCATCTGCCTTTGAAAAATGTTCCATTTTAATAACTATAAATGGAGGGACAGTCATACCATGATCTATATTAAAATGTAAGTTCATTGTTTGGGGAAAAACCTTGCTTATGTTGAGTAAATAACAACTAAATATAAACTTATAAAATATATACCATTATTTTGGGATAAGAAACAATAGGAGTTTGGAAAACTCCTTGTTAACATTTGAAGTTCCCGTTACAATGCAGATAGGTGTATTTATTTAGAATCTACACCTACCCCAGCTTGTCTCTAAAAGTTGGATAAATAAGTTTCTACAATAAGTTTATATTGATAAAATATATTCCAAAATTTTGCAGATAAATTATGACAATCCTGGGTAAATTATGTTCTAAAAAAAAAAAAAGAAAGAAAGGAAAAGCAAATTAAAAAAATTCACATATAAGTTTTAGAATAACCATATCTTGTAATAGTAGCTGTCGTCCATCTGGTTGGTCAGTATGATGAAGGGGGAGATTAGAGCCCACATCAGTCATTTTAAAAGCTCCCAAGTGATTCTGTAATAATATGGAGCCATGTTGGAAGACTACTCTTTCATATAGAGCAGATACTGTAAAAACTTATATCACACTTTAAAAAAAAGCAGGCGTATATCTTAAACCCAAATATAATGCAGGTTAAACACAGTGGATGTCAGAGCAGCTTTATTTAAAGCATATTTACCAAACTTGCCTGATCATAATAATCCCCTGGGCAATTGTTGAAAACGAAGATTCCCTGGCTCCTATCCTGATTCCCCAAATCTTCTGATTCACTTCACTTTCATTGGGGTCTAGGAAAAGACACAGGAATCTACCTTCTGAAGTGAACCAGAGCTGATTCATATGCTCCTATATATCAAACATGAGCAAACATGAGCTTTCCTATAGCAAACAGGAACTCACAGAGCTCTAATAAAGCCAAACACTTCCAGAGAGTCTAAACTCCAGCATTAAGGCCACAGGCATGTGCCAGAGTTCCGGAGTTTATCACACACTGGAAGTCTTGGATTGTTTTAGATCACAGAAACATGTGTCTTGAGATAATAGAAACATCCTCAGAAGTACAGATGTTTGGGAAAAGAAGCTTATAAAACCCACACCACCATGTTGGCACCCAAAGGAAGTTGCACTGGATGGTGAAAGTGACAATGGATCTCAGCCTCTCCTCACCCCCAGGACATAGACTCCCTTTGGTGACCCTCTCCACATCCTCTAGTTGCTTGATGCGAAACCCCCTTTTATCACTTTTGATTAGTTTTGTGAGTATGCGGGTAGGAGGTCTGGGACTCATGTTTCATTCCCAGGTAAGGGATCACTTTTTATTCTGAACTTGAATGAAAGAGAATCAAAAGCAGATACTCCACAGGTTGGCAGATGGCAGCCCATTTGTTTTTGTAAACAATTGTTTTGGGGGGACACGGTACACCATGCTTTCAGGCATTACTTCATGCTGCTTGGAAACTAGAATGTCAGTTTTGTACTACATGTCAGCAGTACAAGTAGTAGTACTTGTACTACTACTACTAGTTTTATAGCTCAACAGAGACCATATGGTCTGCAAAGCTGAAAGTATTTATTACACAGAATAAGAAAGAAAAAGGGGGGGAGGGAGAGAGAGTTTGCTGGATCTTGTGCTGAAATCACTTTGCTATTGTGAAAGTGCCTGAAATTATGTCAATTGAAAACAAAAAAGAGCATAAAAGTGTGAGCATCTGAGCACTGAAGACCACAGAAATCTGAAGCTATCTTTTCCTCCAGAATTGTGACTTCAAGACCATAAATTATTGTTCTGTTTTGCTTTACTTTGTTTTTACTTGACTTAACTCACTGGAGTTGGGTCTTCCTTTATTTATAATAAAAATAATCCTGATAAATGCAATTATGACAGTTAGAAAAACAAGAAGAACAGAAATTTGGACAGTATTTAAATATCTGACTAACTTTGAGTGACGTTGAGAAGCTAAGAACGTTTTGCCCTGAATATCAAGACTCCTCCCTCTAAGGGTCAAATACTGAACAGAAACAACTAAAGACAAACCATTAGAATGATTTATATCCAGACCAAGACGGAGGGCACACGCTAGCCATTCTGTGATTAGGGCTTCACCAATAGTCTAGATACTGGGGATTAATGGTGCTTGCCTATATCACAGGCTACGTAACTATGTTTCATATTTTGCACTTGTAGGTTTCTATTTGTTGCTAGTTGAAACTGGCTTAGACACCTAGTTAACCTTTTTGCTCCTTTAATTCAGAAATGTATCAAGTTCTCTTGCTTTTTTAGCACAGGATCTGATACAAAGTAGACTCCCGATAAACAGAACAAATGAGCCTAAACTAGCTGACCCAACATTTTCATTCTCAAATACAGACCAGGGTAGCATAAAGAATGAGTCCCCTCAGACTGCATTCTTATCTGAAAAAGCCAGCCTCTAAACACTTTTACTTTTTCCAATGGATAAATCTCCCTAATACATCCAGCCTGTCTTATAAATTCTTAATGGCACTGACCTAAACTTCTTAGGCTCTCTATAATCATAGAGCCACCTTATTCATGACCCTTGATAATTTTTAAGTTCAATGTTGCTGACTCTTCACCTTACGGAAATGAGGTAGCCACGAGACCCAGCAACTGAGTTGAGTGCATTTTCTGTTCCTCATGTCTTCCCTTGGAGCAGATGCTCGCTGGGACCTGCGGAACGGGAAGGCCATATTGTATGAAGCCATAATGTTCCCTACGATCTTGTCTTTACAGAGGAAGAACCTTCAGTTTGCCCTGCTTTCTCTGTAAAACTTCTGTGAGTCTAGCACATAATCCCTTTGTTTCCATTAGGATAAAACTTTCAAGTCCTTAGTCGAAAACAAAAGGCCTTAGCTGAGATTTACTCCAAGAGTCTGAGTTTCTTCTTTTCACTGATAACAAAGATAGACCACCGGCTCAACATAAATCTCACTTGAGGGTTGGAGAATAAGACTGCTGGTTAATCTTCCCAAGTACCATATAAGACTTAGATTAATCAGCTGAAGAAACTTCCATTGGTTGAGGTTCTTCTTATTCAGGAACTACCTCCTAAACACCCCATGCCCTAGACCTGCATCCTGTTTCTTATTGCTAATAATTACAGATGAATCTCAATGGAGCAGGATGCCTGTATTAGCTATTTAGAGCTGCCTAACACATCGCCTCCAAACTTAGTGGTCTCAAATAACAACATTCAGTACTTCACTGCAGGTCAGGAATCCAAGCACTCTTTGGCAGCGTCCTCTGTCTCTGGGTCTCACATAAGGCTGCAATCAAGGAGCTGGCTAGAGCTACTGTCATCTCAAGGTTCACATGGGGTTGGGGGAGGTCCACTTCCAAACTTGCTCACCTGGTTGTTGATGAACTTTAGTTCTTCATGGGCTGTTCAACTGAGGGCCTTACTTCCCCACTAGCTATTCCCTGGAGGCCTCCTCCCTTGGTTCCTTGCTATGTAGATCTCTCCAGGGAGCAGTTCACAACAAGACAACTGATTTTTACCAGAGTCAGCAAGAGAACAAGGAAAATAAAGTGCCAGTGACATGGAAGTCATGGTCTTTTACAACCTAATTTCAGAAGTGAAAATTCATCTCTTTTGGCATCTTCTAATCTTAGAAGCAAGTCACCAAGGCAACCCCACATTTAAGGTGGAAGGACCACACAGGGTGTGAATGTCAGGAAGGGGGGACCCCTAGGAGAGACCTTAGAAGACTGACCCCTGTAGTGTCCTTAAGAATCAAGCTGCACGGGGACTGAAATCTGAAAGACAGAAAGGCCAAATTATGGGAGCTTAGTCACTAGATTTACAGGACCTATCAAATTTATATAAAGGCTTTCCCCATCCTTATCACCGGCAGCTCCTTCAAACGGTCCTCACAAACCTCTCCAAAGCACCACCTCCACCTTAATATTCGGTTCTGTTTTCACAGAGAAAATTAAAGCCATCACATGACATTTTCCATGCTGAAGACTATGAAATTAAAAAAAAACCCCAACAACTGTATTTAAGCTCATCTGTTCCTTTTAATTCTGATTTAAAAGAAACAGATACTCCTGTTTCAGGGTAATGCAGGGTAATGCAGGAGGTTGCTGGCACAGCCTCCCCATGTCCTCAAGGACTCCCTTCCCATTTCTCCTTCTGCCATGCCCTGGGCACAAGCACCTCTGATGGCTCCACTCATGACTTGCCAAGTGCCCGAGTTTCCCTCCATTCCCCCCGTCCCCTTTGGATACCAGTCCATTGCTCTTCAGTTAGCTACTTACTTCCACCTCTGTTCTCAATACACTTGAATGTGAACACTGTTTGCACCAACGTACTGGTCCAACTCCAGCCAAAACGATCTGCTCATAGCTAAATTCTATTGCCGCTTCCCAGACCTTAGTGTAATTTGTTTCTGTATTGCTTAGTACTCCTGCTTGTTCCCACCTTCCAGAGATATCCTCCTTCTCTGGCTTTTAGGTTATCATGCTCTGTTGCCAATGCCCTTCTACTGTTCCCCATTCTTCTTGGCAGAAGAATCAGTCTGAATCTGGATCACTAATGATCACTTTTTTGTCTTTGCAGTTTTGGCGGGGGCCGGGTTTGAACCTGCCTCCCCTGGTCTATGGGGCTGGCGCCCTACTCCTTGAGCCACAGGTGCCACCCCATTAATGACCACTTTTAAATTTCTAGGTTGGTCCCTCTTCCTTCTTTTTTCTTTTTTTTAAATTACGTAAGTACTCCTAAGAAGTACTTTAGCTACTTTCCTGTTTTTAATCACCATTTATATGTGAACAGCTCCTAAAGTCTTATCTTTGGCCCAAATTTCTCTCTACTAAGCCTCCTGCTCCTATCTAACTACATAGGAAATATCCATTTGCTAATTCAAGTTTAAAGGCAAATCGAGTTCCTCACCACCCTTAGCTGAATCTCTGGCTCCTAAGAGGCCTCGTCCTGCTCTCTGCCAGCCAAGCCAGGCTCCCCCATGAATCCCAGACTCCTCCCTTCACGTAAATACACCCGGCCAGTCAACTATTAAGTTTAAAGGAAGAGGAAAAAGAGATTAGGTGCTAGGATAATTCTTACCTATTACATCACAGCTTCTACATTTATCCTCCAAATTGAATGAAAATTAGATATGCAAAACAGGAACCTTGCAAATAAAGTCTGAGTAACCTATGAGATAGATAGAATCCTGGCCCCTGCCAAGATAGCCATGTCCCACTTGTTAGCACCTGTGATTGTGAGATGTTACGTGGCATGGAAGAAATAGGTTACAGCTGGAATATAGGTTGCTAATTAAATGAGCTGGAAATGGGCTGATCATTTGATGCTGTGTGAGCGGCGCCCAACGTGGTCACGGGGCTCTTAAAAGCCTAAGCTGGAGCCATAGAAGAGTTGGTGTGAGGGGGATGCAATTTGAGAATGGCTAAGGCAGCTGCTGCCGGCTTTGAGCTTGGAAGAGCCTCCCATGTTAAGGATGAAGGGAGGCAACTAGAAGAAGGAACGGTTAGGAAAACAGATTTTCTAGTCTAGAGTTTCCAGAGAGGAGCACAGCTCTGCCGGCACCTTCCTTACAGCCCAGTGAGAAGCTTTCCAGACTTCCTACCTCACGAGCTTGAAGAGTACAGCACATAGTGCATTAGCATTTTTAAGCCATGAAATGTATAGTAATTGGTTACAGCAGCACTGGAAAATTATTAATACCACCTATTTTTTCATTGAGTCCTTGTTTATATTTTATGTCAGACTCTCTGAGTCTTACAAGCGCATCATCTCACTCTGGTCAAATAATCAACTCTGAGAGAAATTTCAAACTGTTTTCTTAGCAGGCAGGAGGCAAGCAGCAGAGCTGAACCGGACCACGGAACGCGGGGCTTCTCTCCGAGTCCAGGGCCAAATTGTCTGATTAGAGTTTAATGTTTCTTGAACTGAAGTATGAACTCTGTGTTCCTTTTGATTAGTATTCTCTTTGGCAAGCTTTCTGAACCAGGTCTTTGTCATTCAAAATTTACTCATCTTGATGCCGATGCTCTCCTTTTTAGCAACCCAGCTTAGGAAATACTACAACAAAAATGACTTCTCCCACAAGAAGGGAAAATATATAGCTCAGAAACTCAATCTAACTAAAGAAAGGAAGAGTGTGAGGGAAGATACAAATAACACTTTTGGTTTATTTTTCTGATTCTATCTAAAAGATATTTGCTTAAATGCACTGATTACAGCATATGCAAAAATGAAATGAAGGACACCAGTACCGTAAAGAACAGAAGTAGAAATAATATCCTATAACCATAAAGGAAGTGCTGCCAGGGTATATGGAGGTGGATATTTTAAACTCTTGTACAACCAGTTCAAAATTCAAAAATGAAAAAGAATTGACATAAGTTAAATAGGCTACTTCTTGTAATACTATGAAAAAAATTTTTAAAAATGGTATAATAAGGGAGGAGATAAAAATGAAACAATACAAAATGCTCCAATAATGTAAGGAAAGGCAAAAATAAGGGAAAAAAGAAACAAAAACCAAACAGAAATAGAAAACAGTTATGAACACAGTAGCTATTAATCCAACCACATCATTAACCACATTAAATGTGAATTTTCTAAATACACCAAATAAAAAACAGGCTATATCAGAGATGATTAATAAAATAAGAACAAAGTGTAAATTGTGTAAGAAACCAACTTTACATGAACAGAATCAGAGAAGTTCAAAGTAAAAGGAGGCAAACAGATACATCGCACCCACATTAACATTAATTGAAAGAAGTCAGGAATACCTGTGTTAATCTTGACAAAGCACATTATGGAACAAGAAAAAATGTCAAGGAAAAAGAGAGGCATTACATAATGACACAGAGTTCAATTCTCCCTGAAAACATAAGCCTAAATGTATATGCACCTAACAAAAATGCATCAAAATATGTAAAACAAAAATGAAGAGAACAGCAACAGAGATCAACAAATCCACAGTTTTTGTGGAGGACTCAAGACCCCCTCACTGATTGAAAGATCAGTAAGGATATAATCAATCCACATAACGCTATCAATAAATTGCTCTAACAAACATTTATGGAATTCTCCATTCAAAAAACAGCATAATTCACATTGTTTTTTTCTTCAGAGCGTCGGTCTATTGCTACAGTACAGTGACATCATCATAGTTTACTGCAACTTCAAACTCCTGGGCTCAACAGAGAAACTCCTACCTCAGTGTCCCAAGTAGTTGAGACCAGAGGGATGTACCACGTTCAGTTATTTTTTTCTATTTTTAGCAGAGATGGGGGTCTTGCTCCTGCTCAGGCCAACCCAAAGTGCCCCTGGAGAGCTAGGATTACAAGTGTAAGCCATCATGCCCAGCCAGGAAGCCACATTTCTCTCAGGTCACACAGAATCTTTACCAAGATACATAACATTCTAGACCATAAGACACACCTTAACAAATTGATAAATTAAAAAATAGGAACCACACAATTTATAGTCTCAGAATACTCAATAATTAAAGTAGAAACAAAAGAATTAATGGAAAGATAGTTGCAAAATTCCCAACAACTTGAAAATTAAACAACACACTCTTGTATAATACATGGGTCAAATAAGAGTCCCAAGAGAAATTAGAAATCTTTTGAATTAAATGGAAATGATAACATAATATATCAAACTTTGTGGGGTAAAGTGAAAGCAATGGTTGGCAGGACATTTATACTATGAAATGCACACATTATAAAAGACTAACATTCTAAAATCAGTAACCTATGCTACCACCCTAGGAAATTGGAGAAAGATGAACATTTTAACCCTAAAGCAAGCCAGAGAAAAATAATAAAAATTAGAGCAGAAATCAATGAAATTTGAAAACAGGAAACCAAGACAGAAAATCAATGGAACCAAAAGTGCTTGAAAAGATCAATAAAAGTGATTAACCTCCAGCCAGTCTAACCAAGGAACAAAAGAAGAGAAAACATAAATTGCCAATATCACAAATGTAAGAGGGGTCATTACAATTGATCCCATGAAGAGTAACAAAATAATGAAAGAATAACATGAGCAAGTCTACGCTCACAAAATTTGATATCCAGATGAAACAGATCAATTATTTGAAAGACATATCAAAACTCCTGCAGTTTTGAGGGGCAAACAGATAAGCTGAATAATATTATACATATTAAAGAAATTAAAGCAGTAATTAATAACCTCTCAAAAAAGAAAGCACCAGGCCCAGATGGGATCACTGGTGATTATTCTAATCACTTGAGGAAGAAATGATAATTCTCTACAATCCCTTCTATAAAATAGTAGCCAATACTTTCTAATTCATTCTAATTCCAAAACCAGATAAACACATTACAAGAAAGGAAACCTACAAACCAACATTTCTCATGAATGTAGATGCAAAACTCCACAATAAATTCTTAGCAAATCAAATTCAATAGTGTATAAAAAGAATTATATACCCCAACCAAATTTGATTTATTCCTGGTAGACAAGCCTGGGTCAACATTGGAAAATAAATTAATGTAATTCACTAGCCAAAGAATAAAATTATATGCCCTGATCAGCTGATGTAGAAAATGTATTTGAAAAAAAGATCAATACCTATTTATTATAACAACTCTTAACAGATTAAGAATGGGAAATTCTTACAGTTGATAGAGAACACTTATAAAAAAAATCTACATCTACTATCACACTTAATAGTGAGAAACTGACAGCTTTTCTCCTAATATTGGGGACAAGACTACAAGGTCCTCTCTCGTTACTCCTGTACGACATTGTCCCAGAAGCCCCAGCTAGTGATAAGGAAAGGAAATGAGAAGTACACAGACTGCAAAAGAGAAAGACATAACACTGCCTTTGTGGATAACATCGTTTATATAGAAAAGCCCAAATAACCGACAAAAAAACCCAACATTAATAAGCAAGGACAGCAATGTTATAGGGTAAAACATTTTAACCAGAAGTCAGTTGTTTTTATATTACTGTATTAGCAATGAAAAACTACAATATAAATTTTTTTTAAAAAATTACTGTTTAAAATAGCACCCAAAACATAAATGTGTAGGTATAAATCTAACAAATTATACAGGATTTCTATGCATAAGAATAAATCAAAGATTTAAATATCAGAAATAAAGTTTGCTGAGGAATCAGAGTTGCAGAACCACGTTCACTTAAATAAGCAGGATCTCAATGGGATCCTGACTGTTTATCAGATACATAGTATGCTTTATCTTTCTTTTTATTCTTTAGTGAGTTCCTTCAATCACTAATTTTTCCATAACCTTCTTTCTTCATTGTTCTTAAGTTAATATCCTTCATCTCTTTAACAAATCTACTGAAACATAACTCTGAATCATTATTAATTTCACTCTGTGCACGCGTGGCAATGCTCACAGTATAATGTATATGTGTGCAGACATACTTTTGTTTTGAAGAGAAAAATACATTTGATATGCAAATTTTTTATTCACAATGACAAACCTATGTTGTACTAACTTTCTTTGTTTAAAAATCTGCATGCTCAGTAGTTATTAATGTTATAGGAATAATTAAACAGCACCACCCTCCTGTCCACAATACCTGTCTTCTCAGTGGGATTTAACCATAATGAATGCTCTTCAAATCAATTAGGAGATAAACAACTTCTCCAATGATGCCAGTATTATACAAAGTAACCCTTTAATCCTCCTCCTCTACACATAGCCCCATACAATTTTTAAATGCTATGAAAAAAAAGAAAAGAAAATTGGAAGAACTACCAGAAATTGATATGATACATAATAGTTTTAAAAGATAAGCTACTTTCTCACTTTTTACATGGTAAAAATTATTTTTTACCCATTGCACACATAGACACATAAAAAGCTCAGCAAATCTGATTGTGTCACAGAACCAAACAATACTTCCCATGCACTTCCAGCTGGGGTGAATAAGATGTCACAGGCTCAAAAAGAAAAAAGTCAAATAAAATATCCCCAAGACTTTTAGAGACACAGAGCAGTACAGGCTTCATCTACTATTCCAGAGGTCAAAGGAGTCATCTAGGAAAGAAACCACAAAATTAGATGTTTTAAATAGCATTAATAATGTTTTAAATTTGTTCAAATCTAGTAGTGCTTTTCCTAGGAAGCATCAGAGTTTTTCTCATGGTGCAGGATAAAAGCTACCGGGCTGAGCGTCTTCATTAGTTCAGAACTCCAGATTAAACATCAGAAAATTGGGAATGAAAAAGTGTAAATTGGAAAAATAATATTTTTCACATGAAATAAATTTCCAAGTGATACATAGACCCTGACGGTCTTTGGGAACTGGATCATCTATAAAAACTATACGCTTGGTAACGAGTGAAAATTTGAAAAATTACACAAAGTTCTTTATCAGCTTCAAGTCATTCTTGGAACAGCATCAAGGAATGAATTTCCTTGAAAAGCCACCTGTACTCAAGTGCTAGTTACTTAGATTCCTAAGCAATTATGTCATCTTTGACTTTGCCTTCTCTTAAACAAAATAAGTTGGGGGCCAGAAAAAAGTGAGCGTGATTCTTTCCCCTGCCCAAAGTGTAAGGCAACCTGTTTTAGTAATCAAATCCACGTTTACAAAAGACACTTCAAATTTGGAATCACAGTAGCATTAACTTGCCAACACTGAAACCCAATTCCAATTTCCTTCTTAGTCCTGGGACAGTTGGGCATCACACCATCACACCGCCTCCATCCAGTGCTGGTCTTCCTAGTTGGAATGAGTCATGTACATTTCCATAGCTCCACAGAGCACAGAGAATAATCACTTTTATATGTAAATACATTTAGCGTAACCACCCTGGAGACCGCAGTGGCTGCTGCACTTATTAACGAAACTGCACTTAATTTGATGCTCATCCAAATTACTCTCTAGGAAAAATTCAAGAGACTGAACGTTATCCAAGCTGAAACACCACACTTGCCATGTTTGATCAACAAGGCTCGAACCAGTAAAATGGCTTACACATCAGAATGACGGCTGTTTCCGATGTGAAATCAGCACCTCTTCGGCCCTCCTCCTGTGTCTTTCAGCTCTCTGTTTTAGGTACATTGCTTGAAGCTCCTAATGTCCATATCTCTAGGGTCATTGGCTAGTACTTGTCTACCATACATGTGACAGGAACCCCAAATCAACAGTGAAAGCCAAGGTGAGGGTGGCTGGCTGCTGCCAGGGCACAAATTTGGCTATGTTGTCACCACCATCCTTTTGTCACTTGAAAAACTTCTACAGACATGCACGCACACACGCACGCACACACACACATTTGAATGGGGTTGTACCTTGTAGTAAAATCAGATCATTTGGTTGACGAAATCTTTATTTTTTATTTATTTATATATTATATATATTTTTTGAGACAGATTCTCACTTTGTCACCCTTGGTAGTGTACTGTGGTGTCATAGCTAATGGCAACCTCAAACTCTTGGGCTTAAGCAATTCTCTTGCCTCAGCCTCCCAAGTAGCTGGGACTACAGGCATCTGCCACAACTCTCAGCTATTTTTTGTTGTTGTTGTAGTTGTCATTGTTGTTGGGCAGGCCTGGGTGGGTTTGAACCCACCAGCCCCGGTGTATGTGGACAGCACTCTAGCTGCTGAGCTACAGATGCCTAACCTGGTTGGCTGAATCTTAGCATACAAACTATAGGTTTGTAGGCCCTGGGTAGTTCAAGACTCCACTGAAGACCACGGGGGTGCTTGTGATTCACTGGGGAAATTTACAGTATGGTCTTACACACGGCCAACCCTCATGACTTTGCAGCTAATACATACGAGAGACACAATTTTCCTCATCTTGAAAAAGTCTTTCTGTGCAAACCTGGGCTTGTTTTCAGAATACCTTGACATCCTTAATCCTACCTTTCCTATACTATTTCCCTAACTACATAATCCACTAGCTAATTTCCTCCCTCAGTGATGTTTTGTGTTCTTGCCTTGTTGCCATCTCGTCTCTTGAAGTAAAGACCTATGTCCATCTCTGCTTGATCAGCTGGTATTTTGGCAAATTAATCCCTTTCGCTTTGAATGTTCCCTTAAGAAAATCCAGTGGGGAGGTCAGTAGAAGCAAAAACTGCCCAGGATTGACCTAAGAAATGCGAAGCTTCTCCAGCCTGACCACACTTCAGCCCTTCCTTAAGTAGTTGGAGCTCATAAATGTGATTACTAAATGACCTTCTTCCCAAATAGGCTGGACCTGGGGCTCTAACAAAGAAACATTTTACTAACTCTACGGATTTTGCCAGCCGAACTGTACACAGAGCTGGCTTAAGGATCCTATTCAGTTGAGCTAAGTAAGGACTAATTCAAGGGCTTGGGTGAGAAAGGAGAAAAGTTATGAGGAAGAGCCTTTGGAAGAGTCTTCTGGAGGGTCGGGGTTGGTTATTTCCTAAATCTTCTCCCATTTGCCCAAATGCAGAAGCTTATTTCTCATTAGGAATTAAGTCCAAGAAAATCCAAAAAGGACGAGGCCTCCTCTGTGCTAGGCAAATAGCATTTTGGTCAGAAGAATTAGGACTGTACATATCTGTCCTTAACAGCACACACTTGAATTTTTAATCTAGTAAAGTAAGATGTTCTGCTTTTTCCCATGAATTTATTTCAAGTAAAGGGAACCAAGAAGCAGACCTTTACTGTAGCTCAGATGTATCATCCAGTCTTTCCTGAGAGCTCGGTGACCCTTGCCAGGCCCCAGGCCAGCTGAAGAGAAAACTAGCCCTTTCCCCATTGCTACAAGAAATCTGACCCATCATGTTGTAATTTCAATAGTCTTTTCTACTACAGAATCACAGGCGCATTTTAATACAAATCACCAGTAAATAAATCTGTTTTCTTTTAGAAAAACAATCCACCTACTCAACTGTGGATTTTCATTTTCTTCTACAAACTTTTCACCTGCACAGGAATTAGCCTCCCTCCTTAACCCGTCATTGAGTAAGTCTCCATTCTTACAGCCCTGTGCAGATAAACTCCACTGCAGCTACTACCCCAAAATCTGAATATGCAAATTCATCCCAGCTCTGTGCAAAATAAAACACACTTTCATTTCAGGACATCCTTTTTTTGAGGACACTTGAGTGGCCTGTTTGTTATTTTAAGCAGCCTTTCTTGTCTCCTCACTGAATCACACCCATCATATACCCACTCACCTGAGGAAAATCGCATTTTTTCCAAACTCCGCAAAGTACTATTCTACATACCAATACTGGTGAATCAAGTTTTCTCCACCTCCTTAAACACATGAAAAAAGACAATATTGAGTGTCTTTCAGTCAGCTGAGAAAGAGGAGTTCTCACCATGCTGGTCCCTTATCCTTCATAGCAGGTCTGTTAATTTTTTGAAGACTTTATTCTTTTG